>JAKFHT010000649.1:0-52872 GCA_023783455.1 Erythrocebus patas | reverse complement strand
CAAGATTAATTTTTTTTTTTTTTTTTTTTGCTTAATATACTAAGGGAGAGCACTGCTGTGTAGACACATTCATTGGAACAATGCAGAGAGTGTGAAATCGAGGCATTGGCAGACTTTAAGTGGTGTACAGAAGTTGGCATTATTTGTAGAAACAGAGTTGTTCAGGCCAAGCTTGTAGTGAAAGAGGAATATTTATTGAAGTCTGTGCCTGACCTCCAGATTTTTCAAAGTGCCAGCGCTGTTTCATTATTATTACAATTAGTATTATTACTTGTAACAGCTTTTTCACTCAGGTAGCTAACACCTAAATTTTAACCTGATTTTAATGGCTACATTTTACAATGATTATAAAACCAGTATTTACTAAATCCTTGTGAAAGTTTAAATTGTCATTTTCTAAGAAGACATAATACACCTTTTTTGAAGAAATGAAGAGTACACATCACAAAGAACTTTCTCAGAAAGCTTCTTTCTAGTTTTTATCTGAGGATATTTCCTTTGTGACCATAGGCTTCATTGCAATCCAAACAATCCCTTCTCAGATTCCCCAAACAGTGCTAACAACTGCTCCATGAAAAGAATCATGTAAATCTGTGAGATGAACTCACACATCACAAAGCAGTTTCTCAGAAAGCTTTCTTTCTAATTTTATATGTGGATATTCCTTTAAACCATGGACTTCAATGTGCTCCAAATATCCTCCTCAGACACCATAAAAACAGTGATGCCACAGTTCTCCCCAGCAGAAACATTTAGCTCTATGAGGTGAATGCACAAATCACAAAGGATTTTCTCTGAAAGCTTCTCTCCAGTTTTTACTTTTAGACTTCCCTTTTTCATCTTGGTCCTCTATGTGCTCCAAAATATCCCATTACAGATTCAACAAAAGCAGTGTTACCAAAATTCTCGATGAAAAAAACATTTAACTCTGTGAGATGAACACACCCAACTCAAAACAGTCTCTCCAAAAGTTTATTTCTAGTTTTTATCTGAGGGTGTTTCCTTTTTCACCATGGTCTTCTCTGTGCTCTGAATATCCCTTTGTAGATTCCACAAAATCAGGGTTAACAAACTGCTCAATGAAAAGAGTAGTTTACCTCTGCAAGGCAAATTCACCCATCACAAAGAAGTTTCTCAGAAAGTTCCTTTCTAGCTTTCATCTGTGCAGCATATTTATTTTTCCACCATCAGCCTCAATGTGTTACCAAATATCCCTTCTCAGACACCACAAAAACATTGATGCCAAACTGCTCAATCAAAAAAATGGTTTATCTCTCCAAGGTGAATACACATATCACAAAACAGTTTTTCAAAGACTTCTCTCCATCTGAAGATACTTCCTTTTTCACCATGATTCTCTATGATCTCCTGAATATCCCTTTGCAGATTCCCCAAATACAGTGCTACCAAAGTGATCCATGAAAAGGATCATGTAACTCTGTGAGTTGAATTAACCCATCACAAAGCAGTTTCTCAGAGAGCGTCTTTCTAGTTTTTCATTTATCACCATAAACCTCAATGTGCTCCTATATATCCCATTGCAGATTTCAAGAAAACTGTGTTAGCAAACTTTTCAATGAAAAGAAGAGTGTAACTCCGTGAGATTAATTTACACATCAGAACACAGTTTTTGAGAAACTTTATTCTAGATTTTATGTAAGGATATTTCCTTTTTCACCATAGGCCTCAAGGCACTCACAAATATCCCTTTGTGGATTACAAAAGAACAGTGTTAGTAAGCTGCTACATGAAAAGAAAGGTGTAAATCTGTGAGATGAATTCACAAATCACAAATCAGTTTCTCACAAAACTTCTTTTTGGTTTTTGTCTGAGGTTATTTCCTTTGTCACCATAGGCTTCAATGCACTCGTAAATATCCTATTGCAGATTCCACGAAAACAGTGTTATCAAACTGCTCAGTGAAAACAACAGTGTAACTCTGTGATGAATTCACACATGATGAAGTAGTTTCTCAGAAATCTTCTTTCTAGTTTTTAATTGAGGATATTTCTTTTGTCACCATAGGCTACAATATGCTCCCAAATATCCTTCTCAGACAGCACAAAAACAGTGATGCCAAAGTACTCTTCAACAGAAAGCTTTAGCTCTATGAGACGATTGCACACATCACAAAAGAAACTTTCTCTCCAGTTTTTCCTGAGGATAATTCCTTTTTCAACATTGAACTCTATCTGCTCCCGAATATCCGCTTTGCATATTCCACAAAAACAGCATTAACAAACTGCTAAATGAAAAGAAAGATTTAACTATTTGAGATGAATTCACATCACAAAACAGTCTCTCAGAAATCTTCTTTCTAGTTTTTATCTGTGCATATTTACTAATCCACCATCAGTCTCAATGCATTCCCAAATATCCCTTCTCAGACACCACAAAAACAGTGATGCCAAACTCAATCAATAAAATATTTTATCTCTATGAGGTGAATGCACACATCACAAAACAGTTTATCAAAAACCTACTCTCCAGTATTTATCTGAAGATATTTCCTTTTCACCATATTCCTCTATGAACTCCTGAAAATCCCTTTGCAGATTGCCCAACAACAGTGCTATCAAACTGCACAATGAAAAGAAAGATGTAAATCTGTGAGATGAATTCACACATCACAAAGCAGTTTCTCAGAAAGCTTCTTTATAGTTTTTATCTGAGGATATTTCCTTTTCACCATAGACCTCAAGATGCTCCCAAATATTTATTTGCAGACACCAGGAAAGCAGTGTTAGCAAACTTCTCCATGAAAAGAAAGTTGTAACTCTATGATATAAATTCACACATTACAAAGAACTTTCTCAGAAAGCTTCTTTCTAGTTTTTATCTGAGGATATTTCCTTTGTAACCATAGGCTTCAATGTGATCCCAAATATCCCTTCTTAGATTCCCCAAAAACAGTGCTACCAAACTGATCCATGAAAAGAATCTAGTAACTGTGTGAGATGAATTAACAATCGCAAAGCAGTTTCTCAGAAATATTCTTTCTAGTTTTAATATGAGGATATTTCCTTTGTCACCATAAGCTTCAAAGCACCCCAAAATAGCCCATTGTGGATTCCAAGAAAACCGTGTTAGCAAACTGCTGAATGAAAAGAAAGGTGTAACTCTGTGTGATGAATTCACACATCACAAAGCAGTTTCTCAGAAAGATTCTTCCAGTTTTTTCTGAGGATATTTTATTTTTCACCCTAGGCCTAAATGCACTAAATATGTCCCTCTGCAGATGCCACAAAAACAGTGTTTGCCAACTACTCCATGAAAAGAAATGTGTAACTCTGTGAGTTGAATGCACACATCACAAAGAACTTTCTCAGACAGCTTCTTTCTAGGTTTTATCTGAGGATATTTCCTTTGTCACCATAGGATTCAGGGCGATCCAAAATATCACTTCTCAGATTCCCCAAAAACTGTGCTACCAAACTGCTCCATGAAAGGAATGGTGTAACTCTGTGAGATGAATTCACACATCACAAAACAGTTTGTCAGAAAACTTCTTTCTAGTATTTATCTGAAGATATTTCTTTGTCACCATACTCTTCAATGTGCTCCCAAATATGCTATTGCATATTCCACAAAAACAGTGTTAGTAAAAAGCTGAATGAAATGAACAATTACCAAGCAGTTTCTCAGAAAGATTCTTTCTAATTTTTATCTGAGGATATTTCTTTATTCACTATAGGCCTCAATGCACTCCCAAATACTCCTTTGCAGATCCCACGAAACAGTGGTAGCAAACTGCACGATGAAAAGTAAGGTGTAACTCCATGAGATAATTCACACATCACAAACCACTTCCTCAGAAAGCTTCTTTCTACTTTTCATTTGATGATATTTCCTTTTCCACCATAGGCTTCATGCGATCCCAAAAATCCCTTCTCAGACACCACAAAAAAAGTGATGCCAAAGTGCTCCCTCAAAAGAAACGTTTCTATGAGATGAATGCATACATCACAAAGAAGTTTCTCAGAAAGCTTCTCTCCAGTTTTTGCCTGAAGCTATTTCTTTTTTCACCATTGGACTCTATGAGCTCTCGAATCTTTGCAGATTCCACAAAAACAGTATTACCACACTGCTCAATGAAAGGAAAGGTGTGACTCTGTGAGATGAATTCATCCATGACAAAGCAGTTGCTCAAAAAGCTTCTTTCCAGATTAAATCTGAGGATAACTCCTCTCAGATACCACAAAAACAGTGATACCAAGCTGCTTAATCAACAAAACCTTTAAACTCTTTGAGATGAATACAGACATCATAAAACCGTTTCTCAAAAAGCTTCTCCCTAGTTTTTATCTGAAGTTATTTCCATTTTCACCATAGGCCTCTAGGAGCTCCAGAATATCCCTTTGCAGATTCCATAAAATAGTGTTACCAAACTGATAAAAGAAAACAAAGGTGTAACTCTGTGTGATGAATTGACCCATCACAAAGAAATTTCTCAGAAAGCTTCTTTCTAGTTTTTTCCTCAGGATATGTACTTTTCCACCATTGGTTTCCATGCACTCCCAAATATCCGTTCTGAGACACCAGAAAAACAGTGATGCCAAACTGCTCTCTCAAAAGGAAATTTTACCTCTATGAGATGAATGCACACATCACAAAGTAGTTATCAGAATCATTCTCTATAGTTTTTACCTGAAGATATTTCCTTTTTCAATATTGGACTCTATCCGGTACTAAATAACCCTTTGCATATTCCACAAAAACAGTGTTACCAAACTGCTCAATGAAATGGATGATTTATCTCTGTGAGATGAATAGTAACATCAGAAAGCAGTTTCTCAGAAAGCTTCTTCCAAGTTTTTATCTGAAGATATTACCTTTTCCACCATAGGCCTCAATACGCTCCCAAATATCCTTTTGCGGATTCTACAAAAGCAGTGTTAGCAAACTGTGCAATGAAAAGAAAGGTGTAACTCTGTGAGATGAATGCACAGATCACAAAGAACTTTCTCAGAAAGCTTCTTTCTAGTTTTTATCTGAGGATTTTTCCTTTGTCACCATAGGCTTCAATGTGGTCCAAAATATCCCTTCTCAGATTCCCCATAACAGTGCTACCAAACTGTTACATGAAAAGAATGGTGTAACTCCATGAGAGGAATTCATATATCACAATGTTCTTTCTCACAAAACTTCTTTCTAATTTTTTTTTTAAAGACAGAGTCTCACTTTGTCACACAGGTTGGAATGCAGTGGCCAGATCTCAGCTCACTGCAAGCTATGCCTCCCGGGTTTATGCCATTCTCCTGTCTCAGTCTCCCATGTAGCTGGGACTACAGGTGCCCACCACCTCGCTGAGCTAGTTTTTTGTAATTTTTAGTAGAGACGGGTTTCACCAGGTTCTTTCTAATTTTTATCTCAGGATATTTCCTTTTTCACCATATTCTTCAATGCAATCTTGAAAACCCCATTGAAGAATAAATGAAAAAGTGTTAGCAAACCTCTCAATGAAAAGAATGGTGTAACTTTGTGTGGTAAATTCACACATCACAAAGCCATTTCACAGAAAATTTCTTTTTGTTTTTTATCTGAAGACAGTTCCTTCGTCACCATAGGATTCCAGGCACTCCCAAATATCCTATTGCAGATTCCTTGAAAACAGTTATCAAACTGCTCCATGAAAAGAAAGGTATAGTACTGTGAGATGAATTAACACATCTCAAAGAACTTTCTCAGAAAACTTCTTTCTAGTTTTTATCTGAGGATATTTCCTTTTTCACCATACACTTCAATGCTATCCAAAATATCCCTTCTCAGATTCCCCAAAACAGTGCTACCAAACTGCTCCATGAAAAGGATCATGTAACTCTGGTGAGATGAATTCACAAAACACAAATGAGTTTCTCAGAAACCTTCTTTCTAGTTTCTGTCTAAGGATATTTCCTTTGTCACCCTAAGGTTCAATGCTCTCCACAAAATCCCATTGCAGATTCCAAGAAAACAATGTTAGTAAACTGCTCAAATGAAAAGTACAGTGTAACTCTGTGAGTTGAATTCACACATCACAAATCAGTTTCTTCAAAAGCTTCTTTTTGGTCTTTCTATGAGGATATTTCCTTTGTCATCATAGACATCAATGCGCTCCCAAATATCCTATTGCAAATTCCATGAAAACAGTGCTAACCAACTGCTCCATGAAAAAACGGTGTAATTCTGTGAAATGAATTCACACATCACAGGGAACTTTCTCAGAAATCTTCTTTCAACTTTTCATCTGAGAAGATATTACATTTGTCACCATAGTCATCAATGCAATGGAAAATATCCTTCTCAGATTCCCCAAAAGCAGTGTTACCAAGCACTACATGGGAAAAATCCTGGAACTCTGTGAGATGAATTAACACATCACAAAGCAATTCCTCAGAAAACTTCTTTCTAGTTTTTACATGAGGTTATTTCCTTTGTCACCATAAGCTTCAATGCCTGAAACATCAGATTGCAGATTCCAAAAAACAGTGTAAGCAAACTGCTCAATGAAAAGAACAGTGTAACTCTTTGAGATGAATTCACACATCACAAAGCAGTTTCTCAGAACACATCTTTCAAGTTTTATCTGAGGATATTTTCTTTTTCAAAATAGGCCTCAATGTGCTCCCAAATATCCCTTTGCATATTCCAGGAAAACAGTGTTAGCAAACTGCTCCATGAAAACAAAAGTGTAACTCTGTGAGGTGAATTCACACATCACAAAGAACTTCCTCAGAGAGCTTCTTTCTAGCTTTTATCTGAAGATATTTCCTTTGTCACCACAGGTCTCAATGTGATAAAAAATATCCCTTCTCAGATTCCCCAAAAACAATGCAACCAAACTGATCTATGAAAAGAATCGTGTAACACTGTGAGATGAATTAACACATCACAAATCTGTTTCTCAGAAAGCTTCTATCTGTTTTTTTGTCTGAGGATATTTCCTTTGACACCATTGGCTTCAATGAGCTCAAAAATATCATATTGGAGATTCCATGAGGAGAGTTTCAGCAATATGCTCCATGAGAAGAATCGTGTAACTCTGTGAGATGAATTCACACATCACAAAGAAGTTTTTTAGAAAGCTTCTTTCTAGTTTTTATCTGAAGATCTTTTCTCTGTCAACCTAGGCTTCAATGCAATCCAAAATATCCCTTCTCAGATACTAAAAAAATAGTGCTACCAAACTGCTCCATGAAAAGAATGGTGTAACACTATGAGATGAATTTACACATCCCAAAGCTGTTTCTCAGAAAGCTTCTCTCTAGTTCTCATCTGAGGTCTTTTCACCATATTCCTCAATGCGCTCCTGAATATCCAATTGCAGATTAAATGGAAAAAGTGTTAGCAAATTTCTCAATGAAAAGACCTTTGTACTCTGTGAGATGATTTCACACATCACAAAGCAGTTTCACAGTAAGCTTCTTTTTGATTTTTTCCTGAGGATAATTCCTTTGTCAATATAGACTTCAATGTGCTCCCAAGTATCCTATTACAGATTTCACAAAAACAGTGTTAGCAAACTGCTGAATGAAAAGAATAATGTAACTCTGTAAAACTGAAGATATTTCCTTATTCGCTATAGACCTCAATGCACTCCCAAGTATTCCTTTCCATATTCCAAGAAAACAGTGTTAGCAAACTGCTCCATGAAAAGAAAGGTGTAACTCTGTGAGATGAAATCATACATCACTAACAGGTTACTCAGACAGTTTCTTTCTAGTTTTTATCTGAGGATATTTCATTTTCCACCATTAAATTCATGCGCTCCCAAATATCCCTTCTCAGAAACCACTAAAACAGTGATGCCAAAGTGCTCCCTCAACAGAAACGTTTGGTTATATGAGATGAATGCACACATCACAAAGGAGTTTCTCAGAAAGATTTTCTCAAGTTTTTACCCGAAGATATTTCCTTTTTTGCCATTGGACCCCATTCGCTCCCATATATCCCTTTGCAGAGTGCACATAAACACTGTTATCAAACTGCTCCCTGGAAAGAAAGGGGTAACTCTCCGAGATGAATTCACATATAATGAAGAAGTTTCTCAGAAAGCTTCTTTCTAGTTTCTATCTGAGGATATTTCCTTTGTCAAAATAGGCTTCAATTCGCTCCAAAATATCAGATTGCAGATTCCAAGAAAATAGTGTAAGCAAACTGCTCAATGCAAAAACAGTGTAATCACCCATCACAAAGCAGTTTATCAGAAAGCTTCTATCTAATTTTTATTTGAGGATATTTCCTTTTTCTATTTAGGCCTCATGGTGCTCCTAAATATCCCTTGCAGTTTCCAGGAAAACAGTGTTAGAAAACTTCTCCATGAAAAGCAAGGTGTAACTCTTTGAGATGAATTCACACATCACAAAGAAGTTTCTCAGAAAGCTTCTTTCTAGATTTTAAATGAGGATATTTCTTTGTCACCAGGAGCTTCAATGCAATCCAAAATACCCCTTCTTAGATTTCTCAAAAACAATGCTACCAAACTGCTCCATGAAAAGAAAGGTGAAACTCTGTGACATCAATTCACAAATCACAAAGCAGTTTCTCAGAAATTTTCTTTATAGCTTTTATCTGAAGATATTTCCTTTGTCACCACAGGCTTCAATTCGATCCGAAATATCTCTTCTCAGATTCCCCCCAAAAAAGTGCTAACAAACTGCTCCATGAAAAGAATTGTATAATTCTATGAGATGAATATACAAATCACAAAACAGTTTCTCAGAAAGGTTCTTTTTAGTTTTTGTCTGAGGATATTTCCTTTGTCACCATAGGCATCAATGTGCTAGTGAATATCCCTTTGCAAATTCAACAAAAACAGCATTAGCAAACTGCTTCATGAAAACAACAGTGTAAATCTGTGAGATGAATTAACACATCACAAAGCAATTTCTCAGAAAGTTTCTTTTTGATTTGTTTGAGGATATTTCCTTTTTCACCATAGTCTTCATTGTGTTCCCAAATACCCTATTACAGATTTCATGAAAACAGTGTTAGCAAACTGCTCCAGGAAAAGAATCGTGTAACTCTGTGAGATGAATTCACACATCACAAAGAAGTTTCTCAGAAAGTTTTTTTCTAGTTTTTATCTGAGGTTATTTCCTTTGTCACCAAAGGCTTCAATGCAACCCAATATATCCTTCTCCGACTCCCCAAAAACTGTGCTACCAAACTGCTCAATGAAAAGAATCTTGTAACTCAGTGAGTTGAATACACAAATCACAAAGGAGTTTCTCAGAAGGCGTCTTTCTAGTATTTGTCTGAGAATATTTCCTTTTCCCCATCAGCCTCAATGGGCTCATGAATATCTCTTTACAGATTCCACGAAAATAGTGTTAGCAAACTGCTGCATGAAAAGAAAAGTGTATATTTGTGAGGTAAATTCACACATCACAAAGCAGTTTCTCAGAAAGCTTCTGTTTAGTTTTTGTCTGAGGATATATCCTTTGTCACCATAGGGTTCAATGCACTCCCAAATATCCTATTGCAGATTCCCCAAAAACAGTGCTACCATACTGCTCCATGAAAATAATGGTGTAACTCTGTGAAATGAATTCCACAAAGCTGTTTCTCAGTAAGCTTCTTACTAGCTTTTATGTGAGAATATTTCCCTTTTCACCATATTCCTCTATGCGCTCCCAAATATTCTATTGCAGATTCCACGAAAAAAGTGTTAGCAAACTTCTCAAAGAAAACAACGATGCAATTTTGTAAGATGAATTCACACATCACAAAGTAGTTTCACAGAAACCTTCCTTTTGTTTTTTTTTGGTTTTTGTCTGAGAATATTTCCTTTGTAAACCTATGCTTCAATGCACTCCAAAATATCTCATTGCACATTCCAAGAAAACAGTGTTAGTAAACTGCTCAATGAAAAGAACAGTGTAAATTCTGTGAGATCAATTGACACATCCCAAAGCAGTCTCTCAGAACGTTTCTTTTTGATTTTCATCTGAGGATATTTCCTTTTTTACCATAGGCTTCAATGCGCTCCCAAATATCCCTTTCCAGGTTCCACAAAAACAGTGTTAGCAAACTGCTCCAAGGAAAGAAAGGTGTAACTCTGTGAGATGAATTCACAAAACACAGATAAATTTATCAGAAAGCTTCTTTCTAGTTTTTCTCTAAGGAAATATCCTTAAAGAAGGATATTTCAACTCACCACAACTCACCTCAACTTGCTCTAAAATATCCCTTTGTAGGTCCCACTAAAATAGTGTTAGCAAAGTGTTCCCTGAAAAGAAGGCTGTTACTTTGTGAGATGAATACACACATCAAAAAGCAACTTTTCAGAAAGTTTCTTTCTAGTTTTTATCTGAGGATATTTCCTTTGTCACTATATGCTTCAATGCAATCCAAAATATCCCTTCTCAGATACCCCCAAAAAAGTACTACCAAACTGCTCCGTGAAAAGATTGGTGTAACTCTGTGAGATGAATTCACACAACACAAACCTATTTCTCAGAAAGATTCTCATTTTTATCTGAGCACATTTTATTTGTCACCATATTTCTCAAAGCACTACTGAATATCCCATTGTAGATTGCATGAAAAAAGTGTTAGCAAACTTCTCAATGAAGAAAACATTTTAACTCTGTGAGGGAATTCACACATCACAAAGCAGATTGTCCGAAAGCATATTTCTAGTTTTTATCAGAAGATATTTCCTTTTTCACCACAGGCCTCAGAGTGCTCCCCAATATTTCTTGACAGATTCCAAGAAAACAGTTTTAGAAAACAGCTCCATGATAAGAAAGGTAAATTTGTGAGATGCATTCACACATCACAAAGCAGTTTCTCAGAAAGCTTTTTTTGTTTTGTTTTTTGTCTGAGGATATTTTCTTTGTCACCATATTCTTCAGTGCTTTCCCATATATCCTATTGCAGATTCCACGACAAGAATTTCACCAAACTGCTCCAAGAATCATGATACTCTGTGGGATGAATACACACATCATGAAGCAGTTTCTCAGAAAGTTCTTTTTGGTTTTTAACTGTGGATATTAACTTTGTCACCATAGGCTTCAATGTGATTTAAAATATCCCTTCTCAGATTCCCCAAAAACGGGGCTACCAAACTGATTCATGAAAAGAATTGTGTAACTCTGTGAGATGAATTAACGCATCACAAAATGGTTTCTCTGAAAGCTTCTGTCTAGTTTTCATATGAGGGTATTTGCTTTGTCACCATAAACTCAAACTGTGCTCCGAAGTATCCCATTATGGTTTCCAGGAAAACAGTGTTATCAAACTGATCAATGAAAAGAACAGTGTAACTCTTTGAGATGAATTCACACATCACAAAAGTTTTCTTAGAAAACTTCTTTCTAGTTTTTAATCTGAGGACATTTCCTGTGTCACCATAGGCTTTAATGGGATCCAAAATATCCCTTCTCAGATTCCCCAAAAACAGTACTACCAAACTGCTCCATGAAAAGAATATTTTATCTCTGTGAGATGAATTGACACAACACAAAGCAGTTTCTCAGGAAGATTCATTCTGTTTTTCATCTGAGGATATTTTCTTTGTCACCATAAGCTTCAATGTGCTGCAAAATATTCCATTGCAGATACCAAGAAAACAGTGTCAACAACTGATCAATGGAAAGAACAGTGTAACTCTGTGAAATGAATTTACACATCACAAAACAGTTTCTCAGAAACCTTCTTTCTAGTTTTTATCTGAGGATATTTCCCTTTTCACTATAGGCCTCAATGTGCTTCCAAATATCCCTTTGCAGATTCCACGAAAACAGTGTTAGCAAACTGCTCCATGAAAGAAAGGTTTAGGTCTGTGGGATGAATTCACACAACACAAGGAACTTTCTCACAAAGCTTCTTTCTAGTTTTTATCTGAGGATCTTTCTTTATTCTCTATAGGCCTGAAGGTACTCACAAATACTCCTTGGCAGTTTCCACCGAATCTGTGTTAGCAAACTGCTCAATGAATTGGACAGTGTAACCCTGTGAGATGAATTCTCACATCACAAAGCAGTTTCTCAGAAAGATGTTTTTGGTTTTGTTTCTGAGGATATTTCCTTTGTCACAACAGGCTCCAATGTGATCCAAAATAACCCTTCACAGATATTCCAAAAACAGTACTGCCAAACTGATAATTGAAAAGCATTGTGTGACTCTGTGAGATGAATTCACACATCACAAAGTAGTTTCTCAGAAAGCTTATTTCTAGTTTTTGTCTGAGGATATTTCCTTTGTCACCGTAAACTTCAGTGTGCTCTGAAATATCCCATTGCAGATTCCAAGAAAAAAGTGTTAGCAAGCTGCTCAATGAAAAGTACAGTTTAAATCTGTGAGATGAATTCACACATCACAAAGCAGTTTCTCAGAGAGATCTTTTTGATTTTTATCTGAGGATATTTCCTTTGTCACCATAACCTTCAATGTACTCCCAAATATCCTAATGCAGATTCCATGAAAAAAGTGTTATCAAACAGCTCAATGAAAAGAACAGTGTAACTCTGTGAGATGAATTCACACAACACAAAGAACTTTCTCAGAAAGCTTCTTTCTTGCTTTTACTTGAGGATATTTCCTTTGTCACCATAGGCCTCATTGTGCTCCCAAATGTCCCTTTGCAGATCCCACAAAAACAGTAATAACAAACTTCTCCATGAAAAGAAAGGTGCAACTCTGTGATATGAATTCACACATCACAAAGAAGTTTCTCAGAAAGCTTCTTCCTAGTTTTTATCTAAGGATGTTTCCTTTGTCACCATTGGCTTCAATGCATTCCAAAATATCCTTCCTCAGATTCCCCAAAAACAGTGCTAGCAAACTGATCCATGAAGGGAATCGGGAAACCCTGTGAGGTGAATTTACAAATAACAAAGCAGTTTCTCATAAAGCTTATTTCTCATTTTTATATGAGGATATTTCCTTTGTGATCATAAGCTTCAAAACAGTCTGAAATATCCCTTTTCAGATTCCCAGAACAGTGTTAGCAAACTTCTCAATGAAAATGTCAGTGTAACTCTGTGAGCTGAATTCACTTATCAGAAAGAAGTTTCTCAGAAAGCTTCTTTCTAGTTTTCATATGAGGATATTTCCTTTGTCTCCATAAGCTTCAATACATTCCGAAATATCAGATTGCAGATTCCAAGAAAACAGTGTAAGCAAACTGTTCAATGCAAAGAACAGTGTAACTCTGTGAGATGAATTCACACATCACAAAGCTGTTTCTCAGAAAGCTTGTTTCTAGTTTTTGTCTGAGGATATTTCCCTTTTCACCATATTCCTCGATGCTCCCAAATATCCTTTGCAGATTCCAGGAAAACAGTGTTAGAAACTGCTCATGAAAATACCAGTGTAACTCTGTGAGATGAATTCACACATCAAAAAGAAGTTTCTCAGAAATCTTTCTAGTTTTTATCTGAGGATATTTCCTTTGTCACCATAGGCTTCAATGCGATCCAATATATCCCTTCTCAGATTCAACAAAAACAGTGCTACCAAACTGCTCCATGAAAAGAATCGTGTAACTCTGTGAGATGAATTCACAAATCACAAAGCAGTTTCTCAGAAATCTTCTTTCTAGTTTTTGTCTGAGGATATTTCCTTTTTCACCTTGCCTCAATGTGCTAGTGAATATCCCTTTGCAGATTCCACGAAAATAGTGTTAGCAAACTGCTCCATGAAAAGAAAGGTGTAACTCTGTGAGATGAATTCACACATCACAAAGCAGTTTCTCAGAAAGCTTCTTTCTAGTTTTTATCTGAGGATATTTCCTTTGTCACCATAGGCTTCAATGCCAAAATATCCCTACAGATTCCCCAAAACAGTGTACAAACTGCTCCACGAAAAGAAAGGTGTAAATCTGTGAGATGAATTCACATATCACAAAGCAGTTTCTCAGAAAGCTTCTTTTTGGTTTTTTGTCTGAGGATATTACCTTTGTCACCATAGGCTTCAATGTGACCCAAAATATCCCTACTGAGATTCCCCAAAAACAGTGCTACGACGCTGTTCTATGAAAAGAATGGTGTAACTCTGTGAGATGAATGCACATATCACAAAGATATTTCTCAGATAACTTCCTTCTAGTTTTTATCTGAGGATATTTCCTTGTTCATCATATTCCTCAATTTGCTCCTGAATATCCCTTTGCAGATTAAACGAAAAAAGTGTTAGCAAGCTTCTCAATGAAAAGAATGGTGTAACTCTGTGAGTTGGGTTCACACATCACAAAGCAGATACTCAGAAAGCTTCGTTTTGCTGTTTATCTGAGGATATTTCCTTTGTCACCATAGGCTTCAATGCACTCCCAACTATCCTATTACAGATTCTATGAAACCAGTGTTATCACACTGCTCAAGGAATGAACAGTATATGTCTGTGAGAGGAATTCACACATCACAAAGAAGTTTCTCAGAAGGCTTCTTTCTAGTTTTTTTCTGAGTATATTTGCTTTATCAATATAGACCTCAATGTACTCCCAAATATCACTTTGCAGATTCCACGAAAACAGTGTTAGCAAACTGCTCCATGAAAAAAATAGTATAACTCTGTGAGTTGAAGTCACACATCACAAAGAAGTTTCTTAGAAAGTTTCTTTCTCATTTTTATCTGAGGGTATTTCCTTTTTCATCATTGGCCTGAATGTGCTCCCAAATATCCCTTTGCAGATTCCACAAAAATAGTGTTATCAAACTACTCAATGAAAAAAACTGCAGCTCTGTAAGATGAATTCAGACATCACAAAGTAATTTCTGAGAGAGCTTCTTTCTAGATTTTATCTGAGGATATTTTCTTTTTCATCATAGTCCTCAATGTGCTCCTAAATATCCCGTTGTAGATTAAATGAAAAAAGTGTTAGTAAACTTCTCAATGAAAATAACTGTAACTCAGTGACATGAATTCACACATCACAAAGCAGCTTCTCGGAATATATCTTTCTCCTTATTATCTGAGGGTATTTCATTTTTCACTAAATGAATCAATGTGCTCCCAAATATCCCTTTGCAGATTCCACGAAAACAGTATTAGCAAACTGCTCCATGAAAAAAATGGTGTAACTCTGTGAGATGAAATCACACAACACAAAGAACTTTCTCAGAAATATTCTTTCTAGTTTTTATCTGAGGATATTTCCTATGTCACCATAGTCTTCAATGTGATCGAAAATATCCTATTGTAGATTCCACAAAAACAGTATTATTAAACTGCTCATTGAAACGAACAGTATAACTGTGTGAGATGAATTCACACATCACAAAGCAGTTTCTCAGAAAACTTCTTCCTAGTTTTCAACTGAGGGTATTTCCTTTGTCACAATACACTTCAATGCAGTTCAAAATATCCCTTCTCAAGTTCCCCAAAAACAGTGCCACAAAACTGATCCATGAAGAGAATTGTATAACTCTGTAAGATGAATTAACACATCATAAAGCAGCTTCTCAGAAAGATTCTTTCCCGGTTTTATCCGAGGATATTTTCATTTTCACCAGACGCCACAGTGCCCTCCCAAATATCATTTCGTACATTCCATGAAAAGATTGCAAGCAAACTTCTCCATGAACAGAAAGGTGTAACCTTGTGAGGTGAATTCACACATCACAAAAAAAGTCTCTCAGAAATCTTCTTTCTATTTTTTATCTGAGGATATTTACTTTTTCACCATAGGCCACAATGTGCTCCCTAATTTCCCTCTGCAGATTCCACAAAAACAGTACAGTGAGAGCAAATTGCTCCAAGAAAAGAAACGTGTAACTCTGTGAGATGAATTAACACATCACAAAGCCGTTTCTCCAAAACCTTCATTCCAGTTCTTATATGAAGATATTTTGTTTGTAAACATAGACTTCAATGTAATCCAAAAGATCCCTTCTCAGATTCCCCAAAAACACTGCTAGCAAACTGATCCATGAAAAGAATCGTGTAACTCTGTAGGATGAATTAACACATCACAAAACGGTTTCTCAGAAAGCTTCTTTCTAGTTTTTATATGACATTATTTAATTTCTCACCATAAGCATGAAAGCACTCCGAAATATCCCATTGCAGATTGCAAGGAAACAGTGTTGGCAAACTGCTTAATGAAAAGAACAGTGAAACTATGTGACATGAATTCACACATCACAAAGCAGTTTCTCACTAAGCTTCTTTCTAGTTTTTATCTGAGGGTGTTTCCTTTATCACCACAGGCCTCAGTGTGCTCCAAAATATCCCTTTGCACATTCCACGAAGATGGGGTTAGCAACTTCCACCATGAAGAGAAAGGTGTAAATCTGTGAGATGAATTCAAACATCTCAAAAAACTTTCTCAGAAAACGTCTTTCTAGTTTTTATCTGAGGTTATTTCTTTTGACACCGTGGGCTTCAATGCAATCCAAAATATCCCTTCTCACATTCCCCAAAAAGAGTCCTACCAAACTGCACCATGAAAAGAATCGTGTATTTCTGTGAATTGAATTAACACATCACAACCCAATTTGTCAGAAAGCTTCTTTCTAGTTTTTATCTGAAGATAATTCCTTTGTTACCATAAGTTTCAATGCACTCCAAAATACCCCACTGCAATTTCCAAGAAAATAGTGTTAGCAAACTGCTCAATGAAAAGAACAGTGTAATTCTGTAAGATGAATTCACACATCATGAGGCAGTTTCTCAGAAAGTTTCTTTCTAGTTTTTATCTGAGGATATTTCCTTTTTCAACAAAGGCCTCAATGCTCTCCCAAATATCCCTTCACAGATTCCATGAAAACAATGTTAGCAAACTGTTCCATGAAAAGAAAAGTGTAACTCCATGAGATGAATTCACACATCCCAAATAACTTGCTCAGAAAACTTCTTTCTACTGTTAATAAGAGGATGTTTCATTTGTCAAGATACTCTTCAATGCGATCTGAAGTATCCCTGCTCAGATTCCCCAAAAACAGTGCTACCAAACTGATCCATGAAAAGAATCGTGTAACTCTGCGAGATGAATTCACACATCAGAAAGAAGTTTCTCAGGAAGTTTCTTTCCACTTTTTATGTGAGGGTGTTTCCTTTTTCACCATAGGCATCAATGCAATTCAATATATCATTTCTCAGATTCCCCAAAAACAGTGCTACCAACCTGCTGCATGAAAAGTGTTATGTAATTCTGTGAGATGAATTCACACATCACAAATCTGTTTCTCAAAACGGTTCTTTTTAGTTGTTATCTGAGGATATTTCTTTTTTCACCATATTCCTCAATGCGCTCCAGAATATCCCATTGCAGATTCCACAAGTAAAGTGTCAGCAAACTTCTCAAAGAAAAGAAAGGTGTAACTCAGTGAGATGAATTCACACATCACAAACAGCTTTCTCAGAAAGCTTCTTTTTGGCTTTTATCTGAGCATAGTAACTTTGTCACCATAGGTTTCAACGTACTCCCAAATATCCTATTGCAGATTCCATGAAAACAGTGTTATCAAACTGCTCAATGAAAAGTACAGTGTAACTCTGTAAGATGAATTCACACATCACAAAGCAGTTTCTCAGAAAGCTTCTTTCTAGTTTTTATCTGAGGATATTACCTTTTTCACCATAGGCCTCAATGATCCAAAATATCCCTTCTCAGATTCCAAAAACAGTGTTACCAAACTACTCATGAAAAAAGTGTAACTCTGTGAGATGAATCACACATCACAAAGCAGTTTCTCAGAAAGCTTCTTTCTAGTTTTTATCTGAGGATATTTCCTTTGTCACCATAGCTTCAATGTGTCCAAAATATCCATTGCAGATTCCAAAAACAGTGTTAGCAAACTGCTCAATGAAAAGAACAGGTGTAACTCTGTGAGATGAATTCACATCACAAAGCAGTTTCTCAGAAAGCTTCTTTCTAGTTTTTATCTGAGGATATTTCCTTTGTCACCATAGGCTTCAATGCATCCAAAATATCCTTTGCAGATTCAAAACAGTGCTAGCAAACTGCTCCATGAAAAGACGTAAACTCTGTGAGTTGAATTCAAACATCACAAAGAATTTTCTCAAAAAGCTTCTTTCTAATTTTTATCTGAGGATACTTCTTTCGTCACCAAATGCTTGAATGCAATCCAAAATATCCCTTCTCAGATTCCCCAAAAACAGTGCTACCAAACTGATCCATTAAAAGAATCGTGTATCTCTGTGAGATGAATTTAAACATCACAAAGCAGTTTCTCAGAAAGCTTCTTTCTCGTTGTTATATGAGGATATTTCTTTTGTCACAATAAACTTCAATACACTCCGAAATATCAGATTGCAGATTCCAAGAAAACAGTTAGCAGTTGTTAGCAAACTGCTCAATGAAAAGAACAGTGTCACTCTGTGAGATGAATTCACAAATCACAAAGGAATTTCTCAGAAAGCTTCTTTTTAGTTTTTATATGAGGACATTTCTTTTTCACCATAGGCTTCAAAGCACTCTCAAATACCCTTTGCAGATTCCATGAAAACTGTGCTAGCAAACTACTCCATGGAAAGAAACGTGCAACTCTGTGATTTGAATTCACACATTACAAGAAACTTTCTCAGAAAGCTTCCTTTTCGTTTGTATCTCAGGATATTTCCTTTGCTACCATAGGCTTCAATGCAATCCAAAATATGCCTTCTCAGATTCCCCATAAACAATGCTACCAAGTTGTTCCATTAAAAGAAAAGTGTAATACTGTGAGATGATTTAACATATCACAAAGCAGTTTCTCAGAATGCTTCTTTCTAGTTTTTATCTGAAGACACTTTCTTTTTCACCATAGGCTTGAACTCGCTCCAAAATATCCCTTTGTAGATTCCACAAAAACATTGTTAGCAAACTCCTCCATGAAAAGAAAGTTGTTACTCTGTGAGATGAATACACATATCACAAACATGTTTCTCAGAAAGTTTCTTTCTAGTTATTATCTGAGGATATTTCCTTTGTCACCATAATCTTCATGCCATCAAAATATCCCTTCTCAGATTCCCCAGAAACAGAGTTAGCAAACTGCTCCATGAAAAGAATGCTGTAACATTGTGAGATAAATTCATACATCACAAAGCTGTTTCTCAGAAAGCTTCTTTCTACTTTTTACCTGAGGATATTTTCTTTGTCACCACAGGCTTCAAAGTGATCCAAAATATCCCTTCTCACATTCCCCAAAAACAGTGCTACCAAACTGCTCCATGAAAAGAAAGTGTAACTCTGTGAGATGAATTAACATATCACAAAGCAGTTTCTCAGAAAGCTTCTTTCTAGTTTTTATATGACAATATTTCCTTCTTCACAACAGGCTTCAATGCTCCAAATATCCCTTGCAGATTCCATGAAAACAATGTCATTAAACTGCTCCATGAAAAGAGAGGTGTAACTCTGTGAGATGAAGTCACACGTCAAAAACCAGTTTCTCAGAAAGATTCTTTCTAGTTTAAATCTGAGGATATTTCCTATGTCACCATAAGCTTCAATGCTCCAAATATCCTTCTCAGATTCCAAAACAGTGTTAGCAAACTGCTCCATGAAAAGAATGTGTAAATCTGTGACATGAATTCACATATCACAAAGCAGTTTCTCAGAAAGCTTCTTTCTAGTTTTTATCTGAGGATATTTCTTTTTCACCATAGGCCTCAATGCTCCAAATATCCTTCTCAGATTCCACAAAAACAGTGTTAGCAAACTGCTCATGAAAAGAAAGGTGTAACTCTGTGAGATGAATTCACATATCACAAAGCAGTTTCTCAGAAAGCTTCTTTCTAGTTTTTATCTGAGGATATTTCCTTTGTCACCATAAGCTTCAATGCACTCCAAATATCCTTCTCAGATTCCAGAAAACAGTGTTAGCAAACTGCTCCATGAAAAGAAAGTGTAACTCTGTGAGATGAATTCACATCACAAAGAAGTTTCTCAGAAAGCTTCTTTCTAGTTTTTATCTGAGGATATTTCTTTGTCACCATAGGCTTCAATGTGATCCAAAATATCCCTTCTCAGATTCCCCAAAACAGTGTTACAAACTGCTCAATGAAAAGAATGGTGTAACTCTGTGAGATGAATTCACACATCACAAAGCAGTTTCTCAGAAAGTTCTTTCTAGTTTTTGTCTGAGGATATTTCCTTTTCACCATAGGCTTCAATGTGCTCAAAATATCCCTTGCAGATTCCAAGAAAAGTGTTAGCAAACTGCACAATGAAAAGTACAGTGTAACTCTGTGAGATGAATTCACACATCACAAAGCAGTTTCTCAGAAAGCTTCTTTTTAGTTTTTATCTGAGGATATTTCCTTTGTCACCATACTTCAATGCACTCCCAAATATCCTATTGCAGATTCCAGAAAACAGTGTTAGCAAACTGCTCCATGAAAAGAAAGTGTAACTCTGTGAGATGAATTCACACATCACAAGCAGTTTCTCAGAAAGCTTCTTTCTAGTTTTTATCTGAGGATATTTCCTTTCATAGGCTTCAATGCTCCAAAATATCCCTTGCAGATTCCAAAAAACAGTGTTAGCAAACTGCTCCATGAAAAGAAAGTGTAACTCTGTGAGATGAATTCACATCACAAAGCAGTTTCTCAGAAAGACTCTTTCTAGTTTTTATCTGAAGATATTTCCTTTGTCACCCTAAGCTTCAATGCGCTCAAGAGTATCCCATTGCAGATTCCAAGAACACAATGTTAACAAACTCCTCAATGAAAAGAACAGTGTAACTGTGTGAGGTGAATTCACTCATCACAAAGCAGTGTCTTAGAAAATTTGTTTTTGATTTTTATCTGAGGATATTTCCTTTTTCACCATATGCTTCAATGCACTCCAAAATATCCCTTTGCAGATTCCACAAAAAGAGTGTTACCAAACTGTTCAATGAAAAGAAAGGTGTAACTCTGAGAGATGAATTCATGCATCACAAAGCAGTCTCTCGAAAGCTTCTTTCTAGTTTAAATCTCAGGATATTTCCTTTGTCACCTAAGCTTCAATGCTCCAAATATCCCTTTGCAGATTCCAAAAAACAGTGTTAGCAAACTGCTCAATGAAAAGAAAGGTAAACTGTGAGATGAATTCACACATCACAAAGCAGTTTCTCAGAAAGCTTCTTTCTAGTTTTTATCTGAGGATATTTCCTTTGTCACCATCGGCTTCAATGTGCTCCAAATATCCTCTCAGATTCCACAAAAACAGTGTTACCAAACTGCTCCATGAAAAGAATGGTGTAACTCTGTGAGATGAATTCACATCACAAAGAAGTTTCTCAGAAAGCTTCTTTCTAGTTTTTATCTGAGGATATTTCTTTGTCACCATAGCTTCAATGTGCTCCAAATATCCCTTGCAGATTCCAAAAACAGTGTTAGCAAACTGCTCAATGAAAAGAACAGTAACTCTGTGAGATGAATTCACACATCACAAAGCAGTTTCTCAGAAACTTCTTTCTGTTTTTATCTGAGGATATTTCCTTTTCACCATAGGCTTCAATGTGCTCCCAAATATCCCTTGCAGATTCCAGAAAACAGTGTTAGCAAACTGCTCCATGAAAAGAACAGTGTAACTCTGTGAGATGAATTCACATCACAAAGCAGTTTCTCAGAAAGCTTCTTCTAGTTTTTATCTGAGGATATTTCCTTTGTCACCATAGCTTCAATGCTCAAATATCCCTTCTCAGATTCCAAAAAACAGTGCTACAAACTGCTCCATGAAAAGAATGTGTAACTCTGTGAGATGAATTCACACATCACAAAGCAGTTTCTCAGAAAGTTTCTTTCTAGTTTTTATCTGAGGATATTTCCTTTGTCACCATAGGCTTCAATGCACTCCATAATATGCTATTGCAGATTCCACGAAAACATTGTTAGAAAACTGCTCAATGTAAAGAACGGTGTAACTCTGTGAGATGAATTCACACATCAGAAAGCAGTTTCTCAGAAAGCTTCTTTCTAGTTTTTATCTGAGGATATTTCCTTTTCACTATAGGCCTCAATGCGATCCCAAATATTCCTTTGCAGATTCCACAAAAACAGTTTTACCAAACTGCTCCATGAAAAGAATCATGTAACTCTGTGACATGATTTAACACATCACAAAGCAGTTTCTCAGAAAGCTTCTTTCTAGTTTTAATCTGAGGATATTTCCTTTTCACCATAGGCTTCAATGCTCAAATATCCTATTGCAGATTCCAAAAAACAGTGTTACAAACTGATCCATGAAAACAATAATGTAACTCTCTGAGATGGATTAACACATTGCAAAGCAGTTTCTCAGAAAGCATCTTTCTAGTTTTTATATGAGGATATTTCCTTTGTCACCCTAAGCTTCAATGTGGTCCAACATATCAAATTGCAGATTCCAAGAAAACAGTGTTAGAAAACTGCTCAATGAAAACAACTGTGTAACCCTGTGAGATGAATTCACACATCAGTTTCAGTTTCTCAGAAAGCTTCTTTCTAGTTTTTGTCTGAGGATATTTCCTTTGTCACCATAGGCTTCAATGCAATCCAAAATATCCCTTCTCAGATTCCCCAAAACAGTGCTACCAAACTGTGCCATGAAAACAAAGGTGTAACTCTGTGAGATGAATTCACACATCACTAAACAGTTTCACAGAAAGCTTCTTTTTGGTTTTTGTCTGAGGATATTTCGTTTGTCACCAAAGGCTTCAATGCACTCCAAAATATCCTATTGCAGATTCCACGAAAACAGTGTTAGCAAACTGCTCCATGAAAAGAATGGTGTAACTCTGTGAGATGAATTCACACATCACAAAGCAGTTTCTCAGAAAGCTTCCTTCTAGTTTTTATCTGAGGATATTTTTCTTTTCACCATAGGTCTCAACTTGCTCCCAAATATCACTTTGTAGATTCCACAAAAACAGTGTTAGCAAACTGCTCCATGAAAAGAATGTGTTACTCTGAGAGATGAATACACACATCACAAAGAAGTTTCTCAGAAAGCTTCTTGCTAGTTTTTATCTGATTATATTTCCATATGTCATGCATAGGCTTCAATGCTATCGGAAATATCCCCTCTCAGATCCCCCAAAAAAGTGCTACCAATCTGCTCCATGAAAAGAATGGTGTAACTCTGTGATGAATTCACACATCACAAAGTCGTTTCTCAGACCTCTTCTTTCTAGATTTTATCTGAGGATATTTCCTTTTTCTCCATATTCCTCAATGCTCTCTGGGATATTCCATTGCAGATTCCATGAAAAAAGTGTTAGCAAACTTCTCAATGAAAAAAATGGGGTAACTTGGTGAAATGATTTCACACTTCACAAAGCAGTTTCACAGAAAGCTTCTTCTGGTTTTTATCTGAGGATAGTTCCTCTTTCACCATAGGCATCAATGTGCTCCCAAATATCACTTTGCAGATTCCATGAAAACAATGTGAGCAAACGGTTCCATGAAAGGAAAGTTGTAACTCTGTGAGATGAATTCACACATCACAAAGTAGTTTCTCAGAAAGCTTCTTTCTAGTTTTTTTCTGAGGATATTTCATTTTTCAACATAGGCCTCACCTCGTTCCCAAATATCCCTTTGTTTATTCTGTGAAAACAGTGTCAGCAAACTGCTCCATGAAAAGAAAGGTGTTACTCTAAGTATGAATACATACATCACAAGGAAGTTTCTCAGAAAGTTTTATGTAGTTTTATCTGAAGACATTTCCTTTATCAACATAGACTCCAATGTGATCCAAAATATCCCTTCTCAGACTCCCCAAAAACAGTGCTACCAAACTGCTCCATGAAACCAATGGTGTAACTCTGTGAGATGAATTGACACATAACAGAGCGGTTTCTCAGAAAGCTTCTTTCTAGTTTTTACCTGAGGATATTTCCTTTTACACTATAGGCAACATTTTGTTCCCAAATATGCCTGTGCAGATTCCACGAAAACAGTGTTAGCAAACTGCTCCATGAATAGAAAGTTTTAACTCAGATGAATTAGCACATAATTAAGCAGTTTCTCAGAAAGCTTGTTTGCAGTTTTTATACGAGGATATTTCCTTTGTCACCATAGGCTTCAATGCGATCCAAAATATCCCTTCTCAGATTCCCCAAAAACACTGCTACCAAACTGATCCATGAATAGAATCATGTAACTCTGTGAGATGAAATGACACATCACAAAGAACTTTATCAGAAAGTTTCATTCTACTTTTTATCTGAGGATATTTCCTTTGTCACCATAGGCTTCAATTGGATCCAAAATATTCCTCCTCAGATGTCCAAAAACAGTGCTACCAAATTGCTCCATGAAATTAATCATGTAACGCTGTGAGATGAATTCAGAAATCACAAAACTGTTTCTCAGAAAGCTTCTTTCTAGTTTTTCTCAGAGAATATTTCTTTTATCACCATATGCTTCAATGTACTCCAAAATAGTATATTGCAGATTCCAAGAAAACAGTGTTAGCAAATTCATCAATGAAAAGAACAGTGTAACTCTGTGAAATCTATTCACACATCACAAAGTAACTTCTCAGAAAGCTTAGTTTTGTTTTTTATCTGAGGATATTTCCTTTGTCACCATAGGCTTCAATGTGCTCCCAAATATCCTATTGCAGATTCCACGAAAACAGTGTTATCAAACTGCTCAATGAAAAGAACAGTGTAACTCTGTGAGATGAATTCACATCACAAAGCAGTTTCTCAGAAAGCTTCTTTCTAGTTTTTATATGAGGATATTTCCCTTTTCACTATATGCCTCAATGTGCTCCAAATATCCTTGCAGATTCCACAAAAACAGTGTTAGCAAACTGCTCCATGAAAAGAAAGGTGTAACTCTGTGAGATGAATTCACACATCACAAAGAACTTTCTCAGAAAGCTTCTTTCTAGTTTTTATCTGAGGATATTTTTTGTCACCATATTCTTCAATGTGATCCAAAGTATCCCTTCTCAGATTCCCCAAAACAGTGCTACCAAACTGATCCATGAAAAGAATCGTGTAACTCTGTGAGATGAATTAGCACATCACAAAGCAGTTTCTCTGAAAGCTTCTTTCTAGTTTTTATATGAGGATATTTCCTTTTTCACTCTAAGCTTCAATGAGCTCTGAAATATCAGATTGCAGATTCCAAGAAAACAGTGTTAGCAAATTGCTCAATGAAAATAACAGTGTAAATCTGTGAGATGAATTCACACATCACAAAGAACTTTCTCAGAAAGCTTCTTTTGCGTTTTTATCTGAGGATATTTCCTTTGTCACCATAGGCTTCAACAAGATCCAAAATATCCCTTCTCAGATTCCAAAAACAGTGCTACCAAACTGATCCATGAAAAGAATCGTGTAACTCTGTGAGATGAATTACACATCACAAAGCAGTTTCTCAGAAAGCTTCTTTCTAGTTTTTATCTGAGGATATTTCCTTTGTCACCATAGGCTTCAATGTGATCCAAAATATCCCTTCTCAGATTCCCCAAAACAGTGCTACCAAACTGATCCATGAAAAGAATCATGTAACTCTGTGAGATGAATTCACAAATCACAAAGCAGTTTCTCAGAAAGTTTCTTTCTAGTTTTTGTCTGAGGATATTTCCTTTGTCACCATAAGCTTCAATGTGCTCAAAATATCCCATTGCAGATTCCAAGAAAACAGTGTTAGAAAACTGCTCAATGAAAAGAACAGTGTAACTCTGTGAGTTGAATTCACACATCACAAAAAGTTTCTCAGAAAGCATCTTTCTAGCTTTTCTGAGGATATTTGCTTTTTCACCATAGGCCTCAATCCGATACATAGTATCTCTTTTCAGATTCCCCAAAAGGGTGCTACCAAACTTTTCCATTAATAGAATCATGTAACTCTGTGGGATGAACTCAGAAATCACAAAGCAGTTTCTCAGAAACTTTCTTTCTATTTTTGTCTGAGGATATTTCCTTTTTTACCATAAGCTTCCATGAGCTCTGAAATATCCCATTGCAGATTACAAGAAAACAGTGTTAGCAAACTACTCAATGAAAATAACAGTGTAAACCTGTGAGATGAATTCACACCTCCCAAAGCAGTTTCTTAGAAAGCTTCTTTTTGGTTTTTACCTTAGGATATTTTCTTTGTACCATAGGCTTCAATGCACTCCCAAATATTCTATTGCAGATTCCACGAAAACAGTGTTAGCAAACAGCTCCATTAAAAGTACAGTGTAGCTCTGTGGAATGAATTCACACACCACAAAGCAGTTTCTGAGAAAGGTTCTTTCTAGTTTTTATCTGAGGATATTTCCATTTTCACTATAGGCCTTTAGGTGCTCCCAAATATTCCTTTGCAGATACCACAAAAATAGTGTTAACAAACTCCTCCAAGAAAGGGAAGGTGTAACTGTGTGAGATGAATTCACACATCACAAATAACTTTCTCAGAAAGCTTCTTTCTAGTTTTTATCTGAGGATATTTCGTTAGTCACAATAGGATTCAATGCTATCCAAAATATCCCTTCTCAGTTTCCCCAAAAACGGTTCCACAAAACTGATCTATAAAAAGAATCATGTAACACTGTGAAATGAATTAATACCTCACAAAGTAGTTTCTCAGAAAGCTTCTTTGTAGTTCTTGTATGAGGATATTTCCTTTGTCACCATAAGCTTCATTGTACTCCAAAATACCCCATTGCAGATTCCAAGAAAACAGTGTTAGCAGACTGCTCGAAAGAAGAGTGTAACTCTGTGAGATAAATTCATGCATCTCAAAGCAGTTTCTCAGAAAGCTTCTTTCTAATATTTACCTGAGGATATTTCTTTTTTCACCATAGACCTCAATGTGCTCCCAAATATCCCTTTGCACATTCCACAAAAACAGTGTAAGCAAACTCCTCCATGAAATGAAATTTCTAACTCTGTGGGATGAATTCACACATCACAAAGGACTTTCTCAGAACCCTTCTATCTATTTTTTATCTGATGATATTTCCTTTGTTACAATAGTCTTCTATGAAATAAAAAATATCCTTTCTCAGATTCCCCAAAAACAGTGATGACAGACTGATCCACGAAAAGATTCATGTCATGCTCTGAGATAAATTAACACAACTCAAAGTGGTTTCTCAGAAAGCTTCTTTCTAGTTTTTATAGGAGGATATTTCCTTTGTCACTTTAAAGCAACCCAAAATATCACTTCTCAGATTCCCCAAAAAGAGTGTTACCAAACTGCTCCATGAAAAGTATCATGTACCTCTCTGAGATGAATTCACAAATCACAAAGCAGTTTCTCAGATAGTTTCATTCTAGTTTTTATCTGAGGATATTTCTTTTTTCACTATGGACTACTGTGCACTCCTACATATCCCTTTGCAGATTCCAGGAAAACAGTGTTAACAAACTGCTGCTTGAAAGAAAGGTGTAACTCTGTGGGATAAATTCACACATCACAAAGAACTTTCTCAGAAATTTTCTTTCGAGCTTTTATCTGAGGATTTTTCCTTTTCACTAGGCTTCTCTGCATCAAATAATCCTTTGTAGATTCCACAAAAACAGTGTTACAAATTTATCTTGAAAAAGAATTGTGTAACCTGTGATGAATTCACCACAAACTATTTCTCAAAAGCTCTAGTTTTTATCTGAGGATATTTCCTTTTCCACCATAGGCCTCAATGTGCTCCCAAATATCCCTTCTCAGACACCAGAAAAACAGTGATGCCAAACTGCTCAATCAAAAAAAAATGGTTTACTCTATGAGATGAATACACATCACACAAAGTTTCTCAAGAAACTTCTTCTAGTTTTTACCTGAAGATATTTCCTTTTTTACCATAGCTCTCTAGCTCCCAAATATCCTTTGCAGATTCCACAAAAACAGTGTTACCAAACTGTTCCATGAAAAGAATGATTGAACTCTGTGAGATGAATTCATCCATCACAAAACAGTCTCTCAGGAAGCTTCTTTCTAGTTTTTATCTGAGGATATTTCCTTTTCACCCTAGGCTTCTCTGCACTCCGAATATCCTTTGTAGATTCCACAAAAACAGGGTTACCAAACTACTCAATGAAATGAATGGTTTACCTTTGGGAAATGAATTCATCCATCACAAAGAAATTTCTCAGAAAGCTAATTTCTAGATTTTATATGAGGATGTTTACTTTTCCACCATTAGACTCAATGCGCTCCAACATATCCCTTCTCAGGCACCAAAAAAAGAGTGATGCCAAACTGCTCAATCAAAAAAAATGGTTTATCTCTATGAGGTGAATACACACATCACAAAATAGCTTCTCAAAAACATTCTCTCAAGTTTTTAACTGAAGATATTTCCTTTTCACCATAGGCCTCTATGAGCTCCCAAAAATCCCTTTTCAGATTCCAAAAACAGTACAACCAAACTGTTCAATGAAAAGAAAGGTGTAACTCTGTGAGATGAATTCACATATCACAAAGAACTTTCTCAGAAAGCTTCTTTCTAGTTTTTATAGAGATATTTTGTTTGTCACCATAGGCCTCAATGCAATCCAAAATATCCCTTCTCAGATTCCCCAAAAACAGTGCAACCAAACTGCTCATGAAAAGAATCGTGTAACTCTGTAAGATGGATGCACAGATCTCAAAACCAGTTTCTCAGAAAGCTTCTTTCCAGTTTTTGTCTGAGGATAGTTCCTTTGGCACCATAAGCTTCAATGTGCTCCGAAATACCACATTGAAGATTCCAAGAAAACAGTTTTAGCCAATTGCTCAATGAAAAGAATAGTGTAACACTGTGAAATGAATTCACACATCACAAATCATCTTCTCTGAAAGCTTCTTTCTAGTGTTTATATGAGGATATTTCCTTTTTCACCATAGGCTTCATGTGCTCCAATATATCCCTTTGCAGATTCCATGAAAACACTGTTAGCAAACTGCTCAATGAAAAGAATGGTGTAACTCAGTGAGATGAATTCACACATCACAAAGCAGTTCCTCAGAAAGCTTCTTTCTAGTTTTTATCTGAGAATACTTTCTTTTTCACCATAGGCCTCAATGTGCTCCAATATTCCTTTGCAGATTCCAAACTGCTCCATGAAAAGAAAGGTGTAACTCTGTGAGTTGAAATCACATATCACAAAGTACTTTCTCAGAAAACTTCTTTCTAGTTTTTATCTGAGGATAATTCTTTTGTCACCATAAGCTTCAAGGTGATCTAAAATATCCCTTCCCAGATTCCCCAAAAACAGTGCTACCAAACTGCTCCATGAAAAGTTCTGTAACTCTGTGAGATGAATTCACAAATCACAAAACAGTTTCTCAGAAAGCTTCTTTCTAGTTTTTGTCTGAGGTTGCTTCCTTTTTCACCATAAGCTTCAATGCATTCCAAAATATCCTATTGCCAATTCCACAAAAAGAGGGTTCAGAAACTGTTCAATGAAGAGAACTGTGTAACTCTGTGAGATTAATTCACACATCACAAACAGTTTCTCAGAAAGCTTCTTTCTAGTTTTATATGAGGGTATTTCCTTTGTCACCATAAACTTCAATGTGCTCCAAAACATCCCATTGTATATTCCAAGAAAACAGTGTTAGCTAACTGCTCACTGAAAAGAACAGTGTAACTCTGTGAGATGAATTCACACATCAAAATGCAGTTTCTCAGAAAGCTTCCTTCTAGTTTTTATCTGAGGTTGTTCCTTTTTTCACCATAAGCTTCAATGCATTCCAAAATATCCTATTGCCAATTCCATGAAAAGAGGGTTCAGAAACAGTTCAATGAAGACAACTGTGTAACTCTGTGAGACTAATTCACACATCACAAACAGTTTCTCAAAAAGCTTCTTTCTAGTTTTTATATGAGGGTATTTCCTTTGTCACCATAAACTTCAATGTGCTCCAAATATCCCATTGTATATTCCAAGAAAACAGTGTTAGCAAACTGCATGAAAAGTACAGTGTAACTCTGTGAGATGAATTCACACATCAAACTGCAGTTTTTCAGAAAGCTTCCTTCTAGTTTTTATCTGAGGATATTTCCTTTTTCACCATAGGCTTCAATCCACTCCCAAATATCCCTTGCAGATTCCAGGAAAACAGTATTACTCAACTGCCCCATGAAAGGAAAGGTGTAACTCTGTGAGGTGAATTCACACATCACAAAGAAGTTTCTCAGATAGCTTCTTTCTAGTTTGTATCTGAGGATATATCCTTTGTTAAACTAGGCTTCTATGCAATCCAAAATATCCCTTCTCAGATACCCCAACAACAGTGCTACCAAACAGATCCATGAAAATAATCGTGTAACTCTTTGAGAAAAATTCACAAATCACAAAGGAGTTTCTCAGAAAGCTTCTTTCTAATTTTTATATGAGGATATTTCCTTTGTCACCCTAAGCTTCATTGCACTACAAAATATCCCTTTACAGATTCCAGGAAAATTGTTAGCAAACTTCTCAATGAAAAGAACAGTGTAATACTGTGAAGTGAATTCACACATCAAAAAGCAGTTTCCTAGAAACCTTCTTTCTAGTTTTTATCTGAGGATATTTCCTTTTTAACTGTAGGCCTCAATGGGCTCCATATATCCCTTTGAAGATTCCACAAAAATAGTGGTAGCAATCTGATCAATGAAAAGAAACCTGTAACTCGGTGAGATGAATTCACACATCAAAAAGAACTTTCACAGAAAGTTTCTTTCTAGTTTTTATCTGAGTATACTTCCTTTGTCATCATAGGAGTCAATGCAATCCAAAATATCCTTTGCAGATTCCAAAAACAGTGTTAGCAAACTGTTCAATGAAAAGAACAGTGTAACTCTGTGAGGTGAATTCACCCATCATAAAGTAGTTTCTCAGAAAGTTTCTTTCTAGTTATTAACTGAGGATATTTTCGTTTTCACCATAGGCCTCAAAGCACTCCAAAATATCCCTTTACAGATTCCAAAAAAAGTGTTATCAAACAGCTCAATTAAAACAATGGTGTAACCCTGTGACATGAATTCACACATCACAAAGCAGTTTCTCATAAAGTTTTTTCTAGTTTTTGTCTGAGGATATTTCCTTTGTCACCATAGTCTTCAATGCGATCTAAAATATCCCTTTTCAGACTCCCCAAAACAGTGCTACCAAACTGCTACATGAAAAGAATCGTGTAATTCTGTGAGATGAATTCACACATCACAAAGAAGTTTCTCAGAAAGCTTCTTTCTAGTTTTTATCTGAGGATATTTCCTTTGTCAGCATAGGCCTCCATGCAATCCAAAATATCCCTTCTCAGGTTACCCAAAAACAGTGCTACCAAACTGCTCCATGAAAAGAATCATGTAACTCTGTGAGATGAATTCACAAATCACAAAACAGTTTCTCAGAAAGCTTCTTTCTAGTTTTTGTTTGAGGATATTTCCTTTGTCACCATAAGCTTCAATGCACTCCAAAATATCCCATTGCAGATTCCAAAAACAGTGTTAGCAAACTGCTCAATGAAAAGAACAGTGTAACTCTGTGAGATGAATTCACACATCACAAAGCAGTTTCTCAGAAAGCTTCTTTCTAGTTTTTGTCTGAGGATATTTCCTTTGTCACCATAGGCTTCAATGTGCTCCCAAATATTCTACTGCAGATTCGACAAATACAGTGTTTTGAAACTGCTCAATGAAAAGAACAGTGTAACTCTGTGAGATGAATTCACAAATCACAAAACAGTTTCTCAGAAAGCTTCTTTCTAGTTTTTGTTTGAGGATATTTCCTTTGTCAACATAAGCTTCAATTCACTCTGAAATATCACATTGCAGTTTCCAAGAAAACAGTGTTGGCAACCTGCTCATTGAAGAGATGAGTGTAACTCTGTGAGATGAATTCACATCACAAAGCAGTTTCTCAGAAAGCTTCTTTCTAGTTTTTGTCTGAGGATATTTCCTTTGTCACCATAGGCTTCAATGTGCTCCAAAATATCCCATTGCAGATTCCACGAAAACAGTGTTAGCAAACTGCTCAATGAAAAGAACAGTGTAACTCTGTGAGATGAATTCACAAATCACAAAGCAGTTTCTCAGAAAGCTTCTTTCTAGTTTTTATATGAGGATATTTCCTTTGTCACCATAAGCTTCAATGCACTCCGAAATATCCTATTGCAGATTCCAAGAAAACAGTGTTAGCAAACTGCTCAATGAAAACAACATTGTAACTCTCTGAGATGAATTCACACATCACAAAGCAGTTTCTCAGAAAGCTTCTTTCTAGTTTTTATCTGAGGATATTTCTTTTCACCATAGGCCTCAATGTGCTCCAAAATATCCCATTGCAGATTCCACGAAAACAGTGTTAGCAAACTGCTCCATGAAAAGAATCATGTAACTCTGTGAGATGAATTCACACATCACAAAGAAGTTTCTCAGAAAGCTTCTTTCTAGTTTTTATCTGAGGATATTTCCTTTTTCACCATAGGCCTCAATGTGCTCCAAAATATCCCTTTGCAGATTCCAAAAACAGTGTTAGCAAACTGCTCCAGGAAAAGAATCATGTAACTCTGTGAGATGAATTCACATCACAAAACAGTTTCTCAGAAAGCTTCTTTCTAGTTTTTGTCTGAGGATATTTCCTTTGTCACCATAAGCTTCAATGCATTCCAAAATATCCCATTGCAGATTCCACGAAAACAGTGTTAGCAAACTGCTCAATGAAAAGAACAGTGTAACTCTGTGAGATGAATTCACACATCACAAAGCAGTTTCTCAGAAAGCTTCTTTCTAGTTTTTGTCTGAGGATATTTCCTTTTTCACCATAGGCCTCAATGTGCTCCAAAATATCCCTTTGCAGATTCCATGAAAATAGTGTTAGCAAACTGCTCAATGAAAAGAAAGGTGTAAATCTGTGAGATGAATTCACACATCACAAAACAGTTTCTCAGAAAGCTTCTTTTTGGTTTTGTCTGAGGATATTTCCTTTGTCACCATATTCTTCAGTGCACTCCCAAATATCCTATTGCAGATTCCACGAAAACAGTTTCAGCAAACTGCTCAAAGAAAAGAATCATGCTACTCTGTAGATGAATACACACATCACAAAGCAGTATCTCAGTAAGCTTCTTTCTAGTTTTTATCTGAGGATATTTCCTTTTTCAAAATAGGCTTCAATGTGATCCAAAATATCCTTCTCAGATTCCCCAAAAACAGTTCTACTAAACTGTTCCATGAAAAGTGTGGTGTAACTCTGGGAGATGAATTCATAAATCTCAAAGCAGTTTCTCAGAAAGTTTCTTTCTAGTTTTTATCTGAGGATATTTACTTTTTCACCATAGGCCTCAATGTGCTCTCAAATATAACTTTGCAGATTAGACGAAAACAGTGTTAGCACACTGCTACATGAAAAGAAAGGTGTAAATCTGTGATGAATTCACACATCACAAAGCAGTTACTCAGAAATTTCTAACTAATTTTTATCTGAGGATATTTCCTCCTTTTCACCATATTCCTCACTGTGCTCCCGAATATCCCATTGCAGATTCCAAAAACAGTGGTAGCCAACTTCTCAATGAAAGAAAGGTGTAACTCTGTGAGTTGAAATCATGCATCACAAAGCAGATTCACAGAATGTTTCTTTTGATTTTTATTTGCAGATATTTCCTTTGTCACCATAAGTTTCAATGTAATCCAAAATATCCTATTGCATTTTCCATGGAATCAGCGTTAGCAAACCACTCAATGAAAAGAACACTGTAACTCTGTGAGATGACTACACACATCAAAAAGCAGCTTCTCAGAAAGTGCTTTTTGGTTTTTATCTGAAGATAATTCCTTCGTCACATTAGGCTTCAATGCAATCTAAAATATCTCTTTTCATATTCCCCAAAAGAGTGCTACCAAACTCATTCATGAAAAGTATCATGTAACTCTGTGAGATGAATTAATACATCACAAAATGGTTTCCTGAAAAGCTTCTTTCTAGTTTTTATATGAGAGTATTTCCTTTGTCACCATATGCTTAAAATATGCTCCGAAATATCCCATTGTGGATTCCAAGAAAACAGTGTTAGCAATCTAATCAATGAAAAGAACAGTGTAACCCTGTGAGATGAATTCACATATCACAAAGAATTTTCTTAGAAAGTTTCTTTCTAGTTTTTATCTGAGGACTTTTCTTTTGTCACCATAGGCTTCAAGATGATCCAAAATATCCCTTTTCAGATTCCCCAAAAACAGTGCTACCAAACTGCTCCTTGAAAAGAAAAGTGTAACTCTGTGAGAGGAATTCTCCGAATCAGAAATCAGTATCTCAGAAAGCTTCTTTCTAGTTTTGTCTGAGGATATTTTCTTTGTCAATATAAGCTTCAATGAGCTCCGAAACATCCCCTTGTGGATTCCAAGAAAACAGGGCTAGCAAACTGCTCAATGAAAAGAACATTGTAACTCTGTCAGAGAATTCACACATCAGAAAGCAGTTTCTCAGAAGGCTTCCTTTTGGTTTTTACCAGAGGATATATCCTTTGTCACCAAAGCCTTCAATGCACTCCCAAATATCCTATTGTGGATTCCATGAAGACAGTGCTATCAAACTGCTCCATAAAAAGAATAGTGTAACTGTGTGAGATGAATTTACACATCTCAAAGCAGTTTCTCAGAAAGTTTCTTTCTAGTTTCTATCTGAGAATATTTCCTTTTTCACTATAGGCCTCAATGTGCTTCCAAATATCCTTTGCAGATTTCAAGAAAACAGTGTTGACAAACTGCTCAATGAAAAGAACAGTGTAACTCTGTGGTAAATTCACATATCACAAAGCAATTTCTCAGAAAGCTTCTTTCTAGTTTTTATCTGAGGATATTTCCTTTTTCACCATAGGCCTCAAGGCATTGTCGAAAGCATCCAAAATATCCATTCTCAGATTCTCAAATAACAGTGCTACCAAATGGCTCCATGAGAAGAATGGTGCAACTTTGTGAGATGAATTCACAAATCACAAAGTAGTTTCTCAGAAAGTTTCTTTCTAGTTTTTGTCTAAGGCTATTTCCTTTCTCCCCATAGGCCTTAATGCACTCACAAATATCCCTTTGAAGATTCCACGAAAATAATGTTAGCAATCTGCACCAGGAACAGAAAGGTATAAATTTGTGAGATGAATTCACCCATCACAAAGCAGTTTCTCAGAAAGCTTCTTTTTGGTTTTTGTCTGAGGATATTTCCTTTGTCACCATAGGCTTCAATGAGCTCCCAAATATCCTATTGCTACCATACTGCTCCATGAAAAGAATGGTGTAAATCTGTGAAATGAATTCACATATCACAAAGCTGTTTCTCAGTAAGCTTCTTACTAGTTTTTATATGAGGATATTTCCTTTTTCACCATATTCCTCAACGTGCTCCTGAATAAACCATTGCAGATGCCATGAAAAAAGTGTTACCAAACTGCTCCATGAAAGGAAAGGTGTACCTCTGTGAGATGAATTCACACAACACAAAGCATTTTCTCAGAAAGCTTCTTTCTATTACTCATCTGAGGATATTTCCTTTGTCACCATAGGCTTGAATGCAATTCAAATTATCCCTTCTCAAATTCCCCAGAAACAGTATGACCAAACTTCTCCATGAAAAGAAAGATGTAACACTGTGAGATGAATTCACACATCACAAAGTAGTTCCTCAGAAAGTTTCTTTATAGATTTTATCTGAGGATATTTCCTTTGTCACCATAGGCTTCACTGCACTCCCAAATATCCTATTTCAGATTCCATGAAAACAGTGTTATCAAACTGCTCAATGAAAAGCAAGGTGTAACTCTGTGAGATGAATTCACACATCACACAGCAGCTTCTCAGAAAGCTTCTTTCTAGTTTTTATCTGAGGATATTTCTCTTTTTACTATAGGCCTCAATGACTCCCAAATGTACCTTTGCAGATTCCATGAAAACAGTGTTAGAAAACTGCTCCATGAATAGAAAGGTGTAACTCTGTGACATGAAAAAACACATCACAAAGAACTTTCTCAGAAAGCTTCTTTCTAGTTTTCATATGAGTATATTTCCTTTGTCACCATAGGCTTCAAGGCAATCCAAAACATCACTTCTCAAACTCCCCAAAAACAGTGGTACCAAACTGATCCATGAAAAGAATCGTGTATCTCTGTGAGATGAATTTACAAATCACAAAGCTGTTTCTCAAGAAAATTCTTTCTAGTTTTTATATGAGGATATTTCCATTTTCACCACATGTTTCAATGTGCTCTGAAACATCCCATTGAAGATTCAAAAAAAGTGAGACAGCACACTGATCTATTAAAAGAACACATAACTCTGTGAGACAAATTCACAAATCATAAAGCACTTTCTTAGAAAGCTTCTTTCTAGTTTTTTTCTGAGGATATATTTTTTCACCATATGCCTCAATGCGCCCCCAAAGATCCCTTTGCAGATTCCAGGAAAACAGTGTTAGCAAACTGCTCCATGAAAAGAAAGGTTTAACTTTGTGAGATGAATTCACACATCACAAAGAGGTTTCTCAGAAAGTTTCTTTCTAGTTTTTATCTGAGGATGTTTCCTTCTTTACTATAGGCCTCATTGCACTCCCAAATGTCCCTTTGCAGATTCCATGAAAACAGTGTTAGCAAACTGCTCCATGAAAGGAAAGGTGCAGCTCTGTTACATGAATTCACCCATCACAATGAACTTTCTCATAAAGCTTCTTTCTCGTTTTTATCTAAGGATGTTTCCTCTGTCACCCTTGGATTCAATGTGATCCAAAATATCCTTCCTCAGATTCCCCAAAAACAGTGCTGCCAAACTGATCCACGAAAAGAATCATGTAACTCTGTGAGATGAATTCACAAATCACAAAGCAGTTTCTCAGAAAGCTTCTTTCTAGTTTTATATGAGGATATTTCCTTTGTCTCCATAAGCTTCAATGCACTCCAAAATATCAGATTGCAGATTCCAAGAAAACAGTGTAACCAAACTATGCAATTTAAAGAACTGTGTAACTCTGTGAGATGAATTCATACATCATAAAGAAGTTTCCCAGAAAGCTTCTTTCTAGCTTTTATCTGAGATTATTTCCTTTTGCACCATAGGTTTCAGTGCGATCCAAAATATCCCTTCTCAGATTCCCCAAACAGTGCTTCCAAACTGCTCCATGAAAAGAATTGTGTAACTCTGTGAGGTGAATTCACAAATCACAAAGCAGTTTCTCAGAAAGCTTCTTTCTAGTTTCTGTCTGAGGATATTTCCTTTTTCACCTTTTGCCTCAATGCGCTCCCGAACATCCCTTTGCAGATTCCAGGAAAATAGTGTTAGCAAACTGCTCCATGAAAAGAAAGGTGTAAATCTGTGAGATGAATTCACACATCACAAAGTAGTTTCTCACAAAGCATCTTTTTGTTTTCTCTGTGAGGATATTTCCTTTGTCACCAGAGGTTTCAATGCACTTCCAAATATCCTATTACAGATGCCAGGAAAACAGCGTTATCAAACTTCTCAATGAAGAGAACGGTGTAATTCTGTAAGATGAATTCAAATATCACAAAACTGTTTCTCAGAAAGCTTCTTTCTAGTTTTTATCTAAGGATATTTCCTTTTTCACTATAGGCCTCAATGAGCTCTGGAATATCCCATTGCAGATTCCAAGAAAACAGTGTTTGCAAACTGCTCAATGAAAAGAATGGTGGAACTCTGTGAGATGAATTCACACATCACAAGACAGTTTCTTGGAAAGATTTTTCCTACTTTTTGTATGAGAATATTTCCTTTTTCTCTATAGGCTTCAGTGCACTCCTAAATATCCCTCTGCAGATTCCACGAAAAGAGTGTTAGCAAACTGCTCCATGAAAAGAAAGGTGTAACTCTGTGAGATGCATTTACATATCACAATGCTGTTTCTCACAAACCTTCTTTCTAGTTTTATCTGAGGATATTACCATTTTCACCATATTCCTCAAGGTGCTCTTGAATATCCCATTGCAGAATAATCAAAAAGTTGTTAGCAAACTTCTCAGTGAAAAGAATGGTGTAACTCTATGAGATGAATTCAAAAATCACAAAGCCGTTTCACAGAAAGCTTCTTTTTAGTTTTATCTGAGGATAGTTCGTTTGTCACCATAGGCTTCAATGTGCTCCCAAATATCTTACTGCATATTCCATGAAAACACTGTTATCAAACTCCTCATTGAAAAGAAAGGTGTACTTCTGTGAGATGATTTCACACATCACAAAGCAGTTTCTCAGAAAGCTTCTTTCTAGTTTTTTTCTGAGTATATTTCCTCTATCACCATAGACCTTAATGTGCTCGTGAATATCCCTTTGCAGATTCCAGAAAAAAAGTGTTAGAAAACTCCTCCATGAAAAGAAAGGTATAAATCTGTGAGATGAATTCACACATCACAAAGCAGTTTATCAGAAAGCTTTATTTGGTTTTTATCAGAGGATATGTACTTTGTCACCATAGGCTTCAATGTGCTCCCAATTATCCTATTTCAGATTCCATGAAAACAGTGTTATCAAACTGCTCAATGAAAACAACAGTGTATCTCTGTGAGATGAATTCACCTATCCATAGTTAGTTTCTCAGATAGCTTCTTTCCAGTTATTATCTGAGGATATTTCCTTTTACATCATAGGCCTCATTATGCTCCCATACATCACTTTGCAGATTCCAGAAAACAGTGTTTGCAAACTCTTCCATGAAAAGAAAGGTGGAACTCTGTGAGATGAATTCACACATCACAAAGAAATTTCTCAGAGGCTTCTTTCTTGTTGTTTTTTTTTTTGGAAGATATTACCTTTGTCACCATGGGCTTCAACGCGATCCAAAATATCTGTTCTCAAATTCCCCAAAAGCAGTGCTATCAAACTGCTCCATGAAAAGAATGGTGTAACTCTGTGAGGTGAATTCACACATCAGAAAGCAGTTTCTCAGAAAGCTTCTTCTAGTTTTTATCTGAGGATATTTCCTTTTTCACCATAGGCCTCAATGCCCTCCATAACATCCCATTGCAGATTCCATGAAAAAAGTGTTAGCAAACTTCTCAATGAAAAGAGCGGTGTAACTCTGTAAGATGAATTCACAAAGTACAAGAAAGTTTATGAGAAAGTTTCTTTTTAGACTTTATGTGAGGATATTTCCTTTGTCACCATAGTCTTCTATGTGATCCAAATTATCCCTTCTCAGATTCTCCAAAAACAGTGCTAAAAAATTGCTCCATGAAAAGAATCATGTAACTCTGTGCAATGCATTCACAAATCACAAAACAGTTTGTCAGCAAGCTTCTTTCTAGTTTTTGTCTGAAGATATTTCCTTTTTTACCCTTTGCCTCAATACACTTATGAATATTCCTTTGCAGTTTCCATGAAAATAGTGTTAGCAAATTGCTTCATGGAAAGCAAGGTGTAAATCTGTGAGATGAATTCAAACATCATAAAGCAGGTTCTCAGAAAGCTTCTTTCTAGTTTTTATCTGAGATATTTCCTTTTTCACCATAGGCTTCAATGCATCAAATATCCCTTCTCAGACATTCCACAAATACAGTGTTGTAAGTGCTCATCAAAGAAACGTTTAGCTCTAAGAGATGAATGCACATATCACAACGGAGTTTCTCTAAAGCTTCTTTCCAGTTTTTATCTGAGGATGTCTCCTTTTTTACCATATTCCTCAATGTGTTCCCAAATATCCCATTGCAGATTAAACGAAAAAAGTGTTAGCAAACTTCTCAATGAAAAGAAGAGTGTTACTCAGTGAGATGAATTCACACAATGCAAAGTAGTTTCACAGAAAGCTTCTTTCTGACTTTTATCTGAGCATATTTCTTTGTCACTATAGGCTTCAATGTGCTCTCAAATATCCTATTGCACATACCAGTAAAAGAGTGTTATCAAACAGCTGCATGAAAAGAAAGGTGTAACTCTGTGAGATGATTTCACACATCAAAAAGAATTTTCTCAGAAAGCGTCTTTCTAGATTTATCTGAGGATATTTCTTTTGTCACCTTAGGCTTCAATACAGTCCAAAATATCCCTTCTCAGATTCTCCAAAAACAGTGCTACCAAACTGCTCCACAAAAAGGATGGTGTAACTCTGTGAGATGAGTTCAGACATCACAAAGTTGTTTCTCAGAAAGCTTCTTTCTAGTTTTTATCTAAGGATATTTCCTAGGCCTCAATACACTCCCAAATATCCCTTTGCAGATTTCATGAAAACAGTATAAGCAAACTCCTCCATGAAAAGAAAGGTGTGACTCTGTGATATGAATTCACACATAAGAAAACTGTTTCTCAGACTGCTTCTTTCTACACTTTATTTGTGGATATTTCCTTTATCTCCATATTCCTCAGTGCTCTCCACAATATCCCATTGCAGATTACACGAAAAAAGTGTTAGAAAACTTCTCAATGAAAAGAATGCTGTAACTCTGTGAGATGAATTCACACACAACAAAGAACTTTCTCAGAAACCTTCTTTCTAGTTTTTATCCAAGGATATCTCCTTTTTCCATAGGCTTCAATGTGATCAAAATATCCTTTTCAGATTCCCCAAAAACAGTGCTAGCAAACTGCTCATGAAAAGAATGTGTAACTCTGTGAGATGAATTCACACATCACAAAAAGTTTCTCAGAAAGCTTCTTTCTAGTTTTTAGAATATTTCCTTTTCCATAGGCCTCAACTCTCCCAAATATCCCTTTGCAGATTCCACAAAAACAGTGTTAGCAAATTGCTCCATGAAAAGAAGGTGTACTCTGTGAGATGAATTCACACATCACAAAACAGTTTCTCAGAAAGCTTCTTTCTAGTTTTTATCTGAATATTTCCTTTGTCACCTTAGGCTTCAATGCAATCAAAATATCCTTCTCAGATTCCCAAAACAGTGCTACTAAACTGCTCCATGAAAAGAATGGTGTAACTCTGTGAGATGAATTCACACATCACAAAGCAGTTTCTCAGAAAGCTTCTTTCTAGTTTTTATCTGAGGATATTTCCTTTTTCACCATAGGCCTCAATGAGCTCTGAATATCCCATTGCAGATTCCAAAAACAGTGTTAGCAAACTGCTCAATGAAAGAAAGTGTAACTCTGTGAGATGAATTCACACATCACAAAGCAGTTTCTCAAGAAATCTTTTTGGTTTTATCTGAGGATATTTCCTTTGTCACCATAGGCTTCAATGCGCTCCCAAATATCCTATTGCAGATTCCACAAAAACAGTGTTATCAAACTGCTCAATGAAAAGAACAGTGTAACTCTGTGAGATGAATTCACACATCACAGTTTCAGAAATCTTTTTCTAGTTTTTATCTGAGGATATTTCCTTTTCATAGCTCAATGTGCTCCAAAATATCCTTGCAGATTCCAAAAACAGTGCTACCAAACTGTTACATGAAAAGAATGGTGTAACTCTGTGAGATGAATTCACATATCAAAAGATGTTTCTCAGAAAACTTCTTTCTAGTTTTTATCTGAGTATATTTCCTTTTTCACCATATTAATCAATGCGCTCCCCAATATCCCATAGCAGATTAATTGAAAAAAGTGTTAGCAAACTTCTCAATGAAAAGAATGGTGTAACTCTGTGAGATGAGTTCACACATCACAAAGCAGTTTCACAGAAAGCTTCTTTTTGGACTTTTATCTGTGGATATTTCCTGACCCCATAGGCTTCAATGCACTCCCATATATCCTATTGCAGATTGCAGGAAAACTGTGTTATCACACTCCTCAATGAAAAGAATGGTGAAACTCTGTAAGATGAATTCACACATCACAAAGCTGTTTTTCAGAAGCTTCTTTCTAGTTTTTATCTGAGGAAAGTTCATTTTTCCCTGTAGGCATCAAAGGGCTCTGAATATCCCATTGCAGATTCCATGAAAACAGTGTTAGCAAACTGCTCCAGGAAAAGAAAGATGTAACTCTGTGAGATGAATTCACACATCACGAAGAGCATTCCCAGAAAGCGTCTTTCTAGTTTTTATCTGAGGATATTTAATTTGTCAACATAGGCTTCAATGAGATCCAAAATATCCCTTCACAGATTCCCCAAAAAGAATGCTACCAAACTGCTCCAAGAAAAGAATCATGTAACTCAGTGAGATGAATTCACACAACAGAAAGCTGTTTCACAGAAAGCTTCTTTCTAGTTTTTATCAGAGAATATTTCCTTTTTCACCATAGGCCTCAAAGCGATCTCAAAATATCCCATTGCAGATTCCAAGAAAAACGTGTTAACAAACTGCTCAATGAAAAGAATGGTGTAACTGTGTGAGATGAAGTCACACATCACAAAGCAGTTTCTCAGAAAACTTCCTTATAATTTTTATTCAGAGGATATTTCTTTTTTCATTATATGCCTCAATGTGCTCTCAAATATCCCTTTGCAGATTCCACGAAAGCAGTGTTAGCAAACAACTCCATGGACAGAATGGTATGTAACTCTGTGAGATGAATTCAAACATCACAAAGCAGTTTCTCAGAAAGCTTCTGTCTAGTTTTTATCTGAGGTGTTTCTTTTGTCACCATAGGCTTCAACGCCATCCTAAATATCCCTTCTCAGATTTCCCAAAATCAGTACTAAAAATCTGCTCCATGACAAGAAAGGTGTAACTCTGTGAGATGAATTCACAAATCAGAAAGTAGTTTCTCAGAAACGTTCTTTCTAGTTTTTGTCTGAGGATATTTCCTTTGTCTCCATAGGCTTCAATGCGCTCTTGAATACCCTATCTCACATTCCACGAAAACAGTGTTAGCAAACTGCTCAATAAAAAGAACAGTTCAACTTTGTGAGATGAATTCACACATCACAAAACAGTTTCTCAGAAAGTTTCTTTCTACTTTTTTTTGAAGATATTTCCTTTTTCTTCATAGTCCTCAATACGCTCCCAAATATCCGCTTTGCAGATTCCATGAAAACAGTGGTAGCAAACTGCTCCATGATAAGTAAGGTGTAACACTGTGAGATGAATTCATACTTCACAAAGATCTTTGTCAGAGAACTTCTTTCAAGTTTTTATCTTAGAATATTTACATTTTCACCGTAGGCTTCAATGTGCTCTCAAATATCCTATTGCACATTCCTCAGAACAGTGTTAACAAACAGTTCAAGGAAAATAATGGTGTAACTCTGTGAGATGAATTCAACCATCACAAAGCAGTTTCTCAGAGAGTTTCTTTCTAGTTTTACTCTGGGAATATTTCCTTTTCACCATAGGCCTCTATGTGCTCCCAAATATCCCTTTGCAGATTATATGAAAACTGTGTTAGCAAACTGCTCCATGAAAAGAAAGCTGAAACTCTCTGAGAGGAATTCACACATCACAAAGAAGTTTCTCAGAGAGATTCTTTCTAGTTTTTATCTGAGGATATTTCCTTTGTCACCATAGGCTTCAATGTGATCCAAAATACTTCTTCTCAGATTCCCCAAAAACAGTGCTACCAGACTGATCCATGAATAGAATCGTGTAACTCTGTGAGATGAATTAAGACATCACAAAGTATTTTCTCAGAAAGCTTCTTTCTAGTTTTTGTCTGAGGATATTTCGTTTGTCACCATAAGATTCAAGGTGCTCCCAAATATTTCATTGCAGATACCATGAAAACATGCTTTAGAAACTGCTCAATGAAAAGAACAGTGTAACTCTGTGAGATGAATTCAAACATCACATGTGGTTTCTCAGAAGCCTTCTTTCTAATTTTTATATGAGTGTATTTCGTTTGTCACCATAAACTTCATTGCACTCCAAATCATTCCACTGCAGATTCCAAGAAAACAGTGTTAACAAACTGCTCCATGAAAAGAAAGGTGTAACTCTGTGAAATAAATTCACACATCACCAATAAGTTTCTTGGAAAGCTTCTTTCCATATTTTATCTGAGGATATTCCCGCTGTCACCATAGGCTTCAATGTGATACAAATTATCCCTTCTCAGATTCCCCAAAAACAGTGCTACCAAACTCATCCACGAAAAGAGTGGTGTAACTCTCTGAGAACAATTCACAAATCACAAAGCAGTTTCTCAGAAAGCTTCTTTCTGGTTTTTATCTTAGGACATTTAGTTTTTCACCATAGGCCTCAAAGCGCTCCCACATATCCCTTTGTAGATTCCAAGAAAACGGTGTTAGCAAACGGCTGCATGAAAAGAAAGGTGTAACTCTGTGCTATGAATTCACACATCATGAAACAGTTTCTCAGAAAGCTTCTTTATAGTTTTTATCTGAGGATAATTCCTTTGTCACCATAGTCTTCAATGCCATGTAAAATATCCCTTCTCAGATTCCCCAAAAACAGTGATACCAAACTTCTCCATGAAAAGAGTGGTGTAGTGGGAACTGAACATTGAGATCACTTGACTCAAGAACATCACACACCGCCTATCATGGGAGGAGATTGCATTGGAGTTATACCTTTGTAAATGACGGGTTGATGGGTGCAGCACACCAACATGGCACAAGTATACATATGTAACAAACCTCACATTGTGCACATGTACCATACAACTTGAAGTTTAATAATAATAAATAAATTAAAAAAAAAAAAAAAAAGAAAAGAGTGGTGTAACTCTTTGAGATGAATTCACAAATTGCAAAGAAGTTTCTCAAGAATCTTCTTTCTAGTTTTTGCCTGAGGAAATTTCCGTTGTCACTGTAAGCTTCCGTGCACTCCGAAATATCCCATTGCAGATTACAAGAAAACAGTGTTAGTAAACTTCTCAATGAAAATAATCGTGTAACTCTGTGAGATGAATTCACACATCACAAAGCAATCTCTCAGAAAGCTTCTTTGATTTTTATCTGAGGATATTTCCTTTTTCACCATAGGCTTCAAGTGCTCCAAATATCCTGTTGCAGTTTCCATAAAGACAGTGATATCAAAGTACTCAATGAAAAGAACAGTGTAACACTGTGAGAAGAATTCACACATCGCTAAGCACTTTCTCAAAAATCTTCTTTCTATGTTTATCTGATGATATTTAGTTTCTCACCATAGGCCTCAAGGCACTCCCAAATATCCCCTTGCAGATTACATGAAAACAGTGTTAGCAAACTGCTCCATCAAAAGAAAGGTGGAACTCTATGAGATGAATTCAAACATCACAATGAAATTTCTCAGAAAGCTTCTTTCTAGTTTTTATCTGAGGATATCTCCTTTTCACCATAGGCCTCAATGCGCTCCAAAATATCCCTTTGCAGGTTCCACGAAATCAGTATTAGCAAACTGCTTTGTGAAAAGAAGATGTAACTCTGTTAGATAAATTCACAAACCACAGAACAGTTTCTCAGAGACCTTCTTTCTAATTTTTGTCTCAGGATATTTCCTTTGTCACTGTAAGATTCAATGCACTCCAGAATATCCCATTGCAGATTCCAAGAAAACAGCGTTAATAAATTGAACAATGGAAAGAATGGTGTAATTCTGTGAGTTGAATTAACACATCACAAAGCGGTATTACAGAAAGCTTCTTTCTAGTTTTTATCTGAGGATACCCCCTTTTTCACTATAGGCCACAATATGCTAACAAATATTCCTTTGCAGATTCCATGAAAACACTGTCAGAAACCTGCTCCATGAAAGAAAGGTGTAACTCTCTGAGATGAATTTATATGACACAAAGAACTTTCTCACTTTCTCAGGAAGCTTCTTTACAGTTTTCAATTGAGGATATTTCCTTTTTCACCTTAGGCTTGAAAGCAATCCAAAATGTCCCTTCTCAGATTCCACAAAAACAGTGTCACCAAACTGCTCCATGAATAGAATCCTGTAACTCTGTGACAAGAATTAGCACATCAGAAAGGATTTCCTCAAAAAGCATCTTTCTAGTTTTATCTGAGGATATTTCCTTTTCACCATACACTTCAAGGGATCAAAATATCCTTTGCAGATTCCACAAAACAGTGTTAGCAAATGGCACTGAAAAGAAAGTGTAACTCTGTGAGATGAATTCACACATCACAAAGCAGTTTCTCAGAAAGCTTCTTTCAGTTTTTATCTGAGGATATTTCTTTTCACCATAGCCTCAATGTGCTTCCAAATATCCCTTTAAATTCCACAAGAATAGTCTTACCAAATGGCTTCTTCAGGGTAAAGCTCTAACTCTGTGAGATGAATTCACAGATCACAAAACAGTTTTTCAGAAAGCTTCTTTCCAGTTTTTATCTGAGGTTATTTTATTTTTCACTATAGCCCTCCATGGGCTTCCAAATATCACTTTGCAAATTCAACAAGAACAATCTTAGTGAACATCTCCTTGAGGGGAAAGTTGTAACTCTGTGAGACAAACTCACAGATCACAAGGAAGTCTCTCAGAAACTTTCTTTCTCTTTTTTATTGGAGGATATTCACTTTGGCCCTATAGTCTTAAAAGGGATCCAAAATATCAGTTCTCAGATTCAAACGAAATAAGGCTAGCAAACAGCTGAACGAAATACAGCTGTAACTCAGTGAGTGGAAGTCACACATCACAAAGCAGTTTCTCAGAAATCTTTCCAGTTTTTACCTGAGGATATTTTCCCTTTCACCATAACCTTCCATGGGCTTCCAAATATCACTTAGCAAATTCCACAAGAACAGTCATAGCAAACGGCTTTTGAGGGGAAAGCAGTAATTCTGTGAGGTGAATTCACAGATCACAAAGAAGTTTCTCATAAAGCTTCTTTCCCTTTTTTATCGGAGGATATTTTCTTTGGCCCAATAGTCTTGAAAGGGATCGAAATATCAGTTCTCAGATTCCACAAAAATAAGGCTACACACAGCTCCACAAAATACAACTGTAACTCAGTGAGTGAAAGTCACACATCACAAAGCAGTTTCTCAGAAAGATTCTTTCTAGGTTTTATCTGACGATATTTTCTTTTTCCTCATAACCCTCCATGGGCTTACAAAGATCACTTTGTAAATTCCACAAGAACAGTCTTAACAAACGGCTCCTTGAGGGGAAAGCTGTAACTCTGTAAGATGAAATCACAGATCACACAGAACTTTCTCTGAAAGCTTCTTTCTGATTTTTATCAGAGGATATTTCCATTGGCCCTATAGTCTTCAAAGGGATACGAAATATAAGTTCTCAGATTCCACAGAAATAAGTCTAGAAAACAGCTCCATGAAATACAACTGCAATTCAGTGAGTTGAAGTCACACATCACAAAGCAGTTTCTCAGAAAGCTTCTTTCCAGTTTTTATCTGAGGATATTTTTCTTTTTCACCATAGTTCTCCATGAGCTTGCAAATATCACTTTGCAAATTCCACAAGAACAGTCTTAGAGAAGGGCTTCTTAAGGGGAAAGCTGTAACTTTGTGAGATGAATTCACAGATCACAAAGCAGTTTCTCAGAAAGTTTCCTTTCAGTTTTTATCTGAGGATATTTTCAATTTCACTGTAGCCCTCCACGGGCTTCCAAATATAACGTTGCAAGTTCCACAAGAACAGTCTTAGCGAAAGGCTTCTTGAGGGGAAAGCTGTAACTCTATGAGATGAATTCACAGATCACAAAGAAGTTTCTCAGAAATCTTCTTTCTCTTTTTTATCGGAAGATATTTCCTTTGGCCCTATAGTCTTCAAAGGGAACTGAAATATCAGTTCTCAGACTCCACAGAAATAAGGCTAGCAAACAGTTCCATGAAATACAGCTGTAACTCAGTGAGCTGAAGTGACACATCACAAAGCAGTTTCTCAGAAAGCTTCTTTCCAGTTTTTATCTGAGGATATTTTCTTTTTCAACCTAGCCCTCCATGGGCTTCCAAATATCACTTTGCAAATTCCACAAGAACAGTCTTAGTGAATGGCTTCCTGTGGGGAAAGCCCTAATTCTGTGAAATGAATTTACAGATCACAAAGCAGTTTCTCAGTAAGCTTCCTTTCAGTTTTTATCTGAGGATATTTTCTTTTTCAACATACCCTCAATGGGCTGTCAAATATAACTTTGCAAATTCCACAAGAACTGTCTTAGAGAAAGGCTTCTTGAGGGGAAAGCTTAACTCTGTGAGATGAATTCGCAGATCACAAATAAGTTTCTCAGAAACCTTCTTTCTCTTTTTTATTGGAGTATATTTCATTTGACCTTGTAGTCTTCAAGGGGAGCTGAAAAAACAGTTCTCAGATTCTACAGAAATAAGGCTAACAAACATCTTCATGAATTACAGCTGTAACTCAGTGAGTGGAAGTCACACATCTCAAAGCAGTTTCTCAGAAAGCTTCCTTCCAGTTTTTCTCTGAGGATATTTTCTTTTTCACCTTAGCCCACCATAGGCTTCCAAATATTACTTTGCAAAATCCACCAGAACAGTCTTAGTGAACGGCTTCTTGAGGGGCAAAGTGTAACTCTGTGAGATGAATTCACAGATCACAAAGCAGTTTCTCAGAAAGCTTCTTTCCAGTTTTTATCTGAGGATATTTTCTTTTTCACCATAGCCCTCCATGGGCTTCCAAATATCAGTTTGCAAATTCCACAAGAACAGTCTTAGTGAAAGACTTCTTGAGGGGAAATCTGTAACTCTGTGAGATGAATTCACAGATCACAAATCAGTTTCTCAGAAACCTTCTTTCTCTTTTCTATCGGAGGATATTTCCTTTGGCCCTATAGTCTTCAAAGGGATCCGAAATATCAGTTATCATATTCCACAGAAATAACGCTAGCAAACAGATCCATGAAACACAACTGTAACTCAGTGAGTGGAAGTCACATATCACTAAGCAGTTTCTCAGAAAGCTTCTTTCCAGTTTTGATCTGAGGTTATTTTCTTTTTCACCATAGCTTTCCATAGGCCTCCACTTATCACATTTCAAATTCCACAAGAACAGTCCTAACGAACGGCTTCTTGAGGGGAAAGCTGAAACTCTGTGAGATGAATTCACAGATCACAAAGCAGTTTCTCAGAAAGCTTCTTTCCAGTTTTATTCTGAGAATATTTTCTTTTTTACCATAGCCCTCCATGGGCTTCCAAATACCACTTTGCAAATTCGACAAGAACAATCCCAACAAACGGCTTCTTGAGGAGAACGCTGGAACTCTGTGAGATGGATTCTAGATCACAAAGCAGTTTCTTTAAAAGCTGCCTTTCAGATTTTATCTGAGGATATTTTCTTTTTCACCATAGCCCTCCATGTTCTTCCAAATATCACTTTGTAAATTCCACAAGAACAGTCTTAGCAAAGACTTCTCCAGAAATAAAGCTGTAACTCAGTGAGTGAATTCACAGATCACAAAGCAGTTTCTCAGAAAGCTTCTTTCAGTTTTTATCTGAGGATATTTCTTTTTCACCATAGGCCTTCAAAGGGATCCAAATATCAGTTCTCAGATTCCACAGAAATAAGACTAGCAAACAGCTCCACAAAATACAACTGTAACTCAGTGAGTGTAAGTCACATATCACAAAGCAGTTTCTGAGAAAACTTCTTTCCACTTTTTATCAGAGGATATTTTGTTTTTCTCCATAGCCCTCCATGTTCGTCCAAATATAACTTTGCAAAATCCAGAAGAGCAGTCTTAGCGAGTAGCTTCTTTAGGGGAAAGCTGTAACTCTGTGACATGAATTCACAGATCACAAAACAGATTCTCAGAATGCTTCTCGGTCTTTTTTATCGGAGGATATTTCCTTTGTCACTATAGTCTTCAAAGGGATCCAAAATACCAGTTTCAGATTACACAGAAATAAGGCTAGCAAACAGCTCCACGAAATAGAGCTGTAACCCAGTGAGTTGAAGTCACACATCACAAAGCAGTTTCTCAGAAACTTCTTTCCAGTTTTTATCTGAGGATATTTTCTTTTTCCCATGCCCACCATGGGCTTCCAAATATCACATTGCAAATTCCACAAGAACAGTCTTCGCGAATGATTTCTTGAGGGGAAAGCTGTTACTCTGTGACGTGAATTCACAGAACACAAAAAAGTGTCTCAGAACTCTTCTTGCTCTTTTTTATTGAGATATTTCCTTTGACCCCATAGTCTTTAAAGGGATCCAAATATAACTTCTCATTTTCCACAGAAAGAGGCTAGCAAACAGCTCCACGAAATAGAGCTGTAACCCAGTGAGTTGAAGTCACACATCACAAAGCAGTTTCTCAGAAACTTCTTTCCAGTTTTTATCTAAGAATACTTTCTTTTTCCCCGTAACCCACCATGGGCTTCCAAATATCACATTGCAAATTCCACAAGAACAGTCTTCGCGAATGATTTCTTGAGGGGAAAGCTGTTACTCTGTGACGTGAATTCACAGAACACAAAAAAGTGTCTCAGAACTCTTCTTGCTCTTTTTTATTGGAGAATATTTCCTTTGACCCCATAGTCTTTAAAGGGATCCGAAATATAACTTCTCATTTTTGACAGAAAGAGGCTAACAAACAGCTCCACAAAATACAGCTGTAATTCAGTGAGTGGAAGTCACACAACACAAAATAGTTTCTCAGAAGGCTTCTTTCCAGTTTTTATCTGAGGATATATTCTTTTCACCATAGCCCTCCATGGGCTTCCAAATATCACTTTTCAAATTCCACAAAAACAGTCTTAGAGAAAGGCTTCTTAATGGGAAAGCTGTAACTCTGTGACATGAATTCACAGAAAACAAAAAACTTTCTCAGAATGATTCTTGGTCTTTCTTACCGGAGGAGATTTCCTTTGGCCCTATAGTCTTCAAAGGGATCCGAAATATCAGTTCTCAGATTCCAGAGAAATAAGGCTAACAAACAGCTCCAACAAATAGAGCTATAACTCAGTGAGTGGAAGTCAAACATCACAAAACATATTCTCAGAAAACTTATTTCCAATTTTTATCTGAGGACATTTATTTTTTCAAAATAGCCCTCCATGGGCTTCCAAATATCACCTTGCATATTCCACAAGAACAGTCTTAGAGAATGGCTTCTTGAGAGGAAAGCTGTAACTCTGTGAGATAAAGTCAAAAACCACAAAAATGTTTCCCAGAAAGCTTCTTTCTCTTTTTTATCGGAGGAGATTTCCTTTGGCACTATAGTCTTCAAAGGGATCCGAAATATCAGTTCTCAGGTTCCACAGAAATAAAGCTAGCAGACAGCACCAAGAAATACAGCTGTAACTCAGTGAGTGGAAGTCACACATCACAAAGCAGTTTCTGAAAAAGCTTCTTTCCGGTTTTTATCTGAGGATATTTTCTTTTTCACCATCGCCCTCCATGGGCTTCCAAATATCACATTGAAAATTCCCCAAGAACAGTCTTAGCTAATGGCTGATTGAGGGAAAATCTGTAACTCTGTGAGGTGAATTCCAGACCACAAAAAGTTTTCAGAAAACATCTTTCTCTTTTTTATCAGAGGATATTTCCTTTGGCCCTATAGTCATCACAGGGTTCTGAAATATCAGTTCTCAGATTCCAAAGAAATAAGGCTAGCAAACAGCTCTAGGAAATACAGCTGTAACTCAGTGAATGGAAGACACACATCACAAAGCAGCTTTTCAGAAAGCTTCTTTCCAGTTTTTATCGGAGCATATTTTCTTTTTCTTCATAGGCCTCCACAGGCTTCCAAAGATCACTTTGCAAATTCCACAAGAACAGTCTTAGCAAACGGCTTCTTGAGGGGAAAGCTGCAATTCTGTGTGATGAATTCACAGATCGTGAAACAGATTCTCAGAAAGCTTCTTTCCAGTTTTTTTCTGAGGATATTTTCTTCTTCACCATAGCCCTCCATGGGCTTCCAAATATATTCTTGCAAATTCCACAGCAACAGTCTTAGCGAACGCACGCTTGCGGGGAAAGCTGTACCTCTGTGAGATGAATTCACCCATCACAAAGAATTTTCTCAGAAAGCTTATTTCTCATTTTTGTTGGAGGATATTTCCTTTGGCCCTACACTCTTCAAAGCTTTCCGAAATAACAGTTCTCACATTCCATAGAAATAAGGCTAGCAAACAGCTGCACGAAATACAGCTGTAACTCAGTGAGTGGAAGTCACACACCACAAAGCAGTTTCTCAGGAAGATTTTTTCCAGTTTTTATCTGAGGATATTTTCTTTTTCACCCTAGCCCTCCATGGGCTTTCAAATATCACTTTGCAAATTCCACAAGAACAGTCTTAGCGAACGGCTTCATGAGCGGAAAGCTCTAACTCTGTCAGATGAATTCACAGATCACTAAGACGTTTATCAGAATGCTTCTTTCTCATTTTAATCGGAGGATACTTCCTTTTGACCTATAGTCTTAAAAGGAATCCAAAATATCAGTTCTGAGATTCCACAGAAATAACACTAGCAAAGAGCTCCACGAAATACAGCTGTAACTCAGTGAGTTGAAGTCACACATCACAAAGCAGTTTCTCAGAAATCTTCTTTCCAGTTTTTATCTTCGGATATTTTCTTTTAAACCTTAGACCTCCATGGGCTTCCAAATATCACTTTTCAAATTCCACAAGAACACTGTTAGCAAAAGGCTTCTTGAGGGAAAGCTGTAACTCTGTGAGATGAATACACAGATCACAAAAAAGTTTCTCTGAAAGCTTCTTTCTCATTTTTATTACCGGATAGTTCCTTTGGCCCTATAGCATTCAAAGGGATCGGATATATCAGTTCTCAGATTATACAGAAATAGGGCTAGCAAACAGCTCCACGAAATAGAGCTGTAACTTTGTGAGTAAATGTGACACATCACAAAGCAGTTTCTCAGAAAGCTTCTTTCCACTTCTTTTCTGAGGATATATTCTTTTTCACCTTAGCCTTCCATGGGCTTCCAAAGATCACTTTGCAAATTCCAAAACAACAGTGTTAACCAACAGCTTCCTGAGGGGAAAGCTGTAACCCTGTGAGATGAATTCACAGATCACAAAGTAGTTTCTCAGAAAGCTTCTTTCTCTTTTTTATCTGATATTTTCTTCTTCCCCATAGCCCTCCACAGGCCTCCAAATATCTCTTTGCAAATTCCACAGGAACTGTCTCAGTGAATGGTTTCTTGAGGGAAAAGGCATAACTCTGTGAGATGAATTCATAGATCACAAGGAAGTTTCTGTGATAGTTTCTTTCTCATTTTTTCGGAGGATATTTCCTTTAGCCTCATAGTCTTCAAAGGGATCTGAAATATAAGTTCTTAGATTCCACAGAAATAAGGATAGCAAACTGCTCCATGAAATATAGCAGTAACCCAGTGACTGCAAGTCACACATC
>JAKFHT010000648.1:0-52883 GCA_023783455.1 Erythrocebus patas | reverse complement strand
CTTCTGAAGGGAAAGATGTAACTCTGTGAGATGAATTAACACAACACAGAGCAGTTTCTCAAGCTTCTTTCCAGTTTTCAACGGAAGATATTTCCTTTTCACCATAGCCTTCTATGGGCTTCCAAATATCCTTTGCCAGTTCCACAAGAACAGCCTTAGCGAAAGGCTTGAAAGGAAAGATGTAACTCTGTGAGATGAATTAACAGAACACAGAGTAGTTTCTCAGAAAGCTTCTTCCAGTTTTGAATGGAAGATATTTCCTTTTTCTCCAGAGCCCTCTATGGGCTTCCATATATCCTTTGCCAATTCCACAAGAACAGCCTTAGCGAAAGGCTTCTTGAAGGAAAGATGTAACTCTTTGAGATGAATTAACACAACACAGAGCAGTTTCTCAGAAAGATTCTTTCCAGTTTTCAACGGAAGATATTTTTCACCATAGCCTTCTATGGGCTTCCAAATATCCCTTTGTCAATTCCAAAAGAACAGCCTTAGCGAAAGGCTTCTTGAAGGAAAAGATGTAACTCCGGGAGATGAATTAACACAACACAGAGCAGTTTCTCAGAAAGCTTCTTTCCAGTTTTGAATGGAAGATATTTCCTTTTTCACCATAGCCCTCTATGGGCTTCCATATATCCCTTTGCCAGTTCCACAAGAACAGCCTTAGCGAAAGTTTTCTTGAAGGGAAAGATGTAACTCTGTGAGATGAATTAACAGAACACAGAGCAGTTTCTCAGAAAGCTTCTTTCCCGTTTTGAACGGAAGATATTTCCTTTTTCACCGTAGCCCTCTATGGGCTTCCAAATATCCCTTTGCCAATTCTACAAGAACAGCCTTAGCGAAAGGCTTCTTGAAGGGAAAGATGTAACTCCGGGAGATGAATTAACAGAACACAGAGCAGTTTCTCAGAAAGCTTCCTTCCAGTTTTGAACGGAAGATATTTCCTTTTTCACCATAGCCCTCTATGGGCTTCCAAATATCCCTTTGCCAATTCCACAAGAACAGCCTTAACGAAAGGCTTTGAAGGAAAGATGTAACTCTGTGAGATGAATTAACAGAACACAGAGCAGTTTCTCAGAAAGCTTCTTTCCAGTTTTGAACGGAAGATATTTCCTTTTCACCATAGCCCTCTATGGGCTTCCAAATATCCCTTTGCCAATTCCACAAGAACAGCCTTAGCGAAAGGCTTCTTGAAAGGAAAGATGTAACTCTGTGAGATGAATTAACAGAACACAGAGCAGTTTCTCAGAAAGATTCTTTCCAGTTTTGAACGGAAGATATTTCCTTTTTCACCATAGCCTTCTATGGGCTTCCAAATATCCCTTTGCCAAGTCCACAAGAACAGCCTTAGCGAAAGGCTTCTTGAAGGGAAAGATGTAACTCTGTGAGATGAATTAACAGAACACAGAGCAGTTTCTCAGAAAGCTTCTTTCCAGTATTGAACGGAAGATATTTCCTTTTTCTCCAGAGCCCTCTATGGGCTTCCAAATATCCCTTTGCCAATTCCACAAGAACAGCCTTAAAGAAAGGCTTCTGGAAGGGAAAGATGTAACTCTGTGAGATGAATTAACAGAACACAGAGTAGTTTCTCAGAAAGCTTCTTTCCAGTTTTCAACGGAAGATATTTCCTTTTTCACCATAGCCCTCTATGGGCTTCCAAATATCCCTTTGTCAATTCCACAAGAACAGCCTTAGCGAAAGGCTTCTTGAAAGGAAAGATGTAACTCTGTGAGATGAATTAACAGAACACAGAGCAGTTTCTCAGAAAGCTTCTTTCCAGTTTTGAACGGAAGATATTTCCTTTTTCACCATAGCCCTCTATGGGCTTCCAAATATCCCTTTGCCAATTCCACAAGAACAGCCTTAGCGAAAGGTTTCTTGAAGGGAAAGATGTAACTCTTTGAGATGAATTAACAGAACACAGAGCAGTTTCTCAGAAAGCTTCTTTCCGGTTTTGAACGGAAGATATTTCCTTTTTCACCGTAGCCCTCTATGGGCTTCCAAATATCCCTTTGCCAATTCCACAAGAACAGCCTTACCGAAAGGCTTCTTGAACGGAAAGATGTAACTCTGTGAGATGAATTAACAGAACACAGAGCAGTTTCTCAGAAAGCTTCTTTCCAGTTTTGAACGGAAGATATTTCCTTTTTCACCATAGCCCTCTATGGGCTTCTAAATATCCCTTTGCCACTCCCACAAGAACAGCCTTAGCGAAAGTCTTCTTGAAGGGAAAGATGTAACTCTGTGAGATGAATTAACAGAACACAGAGCAGTTTCTCAGAAAGCTTCTTTCCAGTTTTGAACGGAAGATATTTCCTTTTTCACCATAGCCCTCTATGGGCTTCCAAATATCCCTTTGCCAATTCCACAAGAACAGCCTTAGCGAAAGGCTTCTTGAAGGGAAAGAGGTAACTCTGTGGGATGAATTAACAGAACACAGAGAAGTTTCTCAGAAAGCTTCTTTCCAGTTTTGAACGGAAGATATTTCCTTTTTCACCATAGCCCTCTATGGGCTTCCAAATATCCCTTTGCCAATTCCACAAGAACAGCCTTAGCGAAAGGCTTCTTGAAGGGAAAGATGTAACTCTGTGAGATGAATTAACAGAACACAGAGCAGTTTCTCAGAAAGCTTCTTTCCAGTTTTGAACGGAAGATATTTCCTTTTTCACCATAGCCCTCTATGGGCTTCCAAATGTCCCTTTGCCAATTCCACAAGAACAGCGTTAGCGAAAGTCTTCTTGAAGGGAAAGATGTAACTCTGTGAGATGAATTAACAGAACACAGAGCAGTTTCTCAGAAAGCTTCTTTCCAGTTTTGAACGGAAGATATTTCCTTTTTCTCCATAGCCCTCTACGGGCCTCTAAATATCCCTTTGCTAATTCCACAAGAACAGCCTTAGAGAAAGGCTTCTTCAAGGGAAAGATGTAACTCTGTGAGATGAATTAACAGAACACAGAGCAGTTTCTCAGAAAGCCTCTTTCCAGTTTTGAACGGAAGATATTTCCTTTTTCACCATAGCCCTCTATGGGCTTCCAAATATCCCTTTGCCAATTCCACAAGAACAGCCTTAGCGAAAGGCTTCTCCAAGGGAAAGATGTAACTCTGTGAGATGAATTAACAGAACACAGAGCAGTTTCTCAGAAAGCTTCTTTCCAGTTTTGAACGGAAGATATTTCCTTTTTCACCATAGCCCTCTATGGGCTTCCAAATATCCCTTTGCCAATTCCACAAGAACAGCCTTAGCGAAAGTCTTCTTGAAGGGAAAGAGGTAACTCTGTGAGATGAATTAACAGAACACAGAGCAGTTTCTCAGAAAGCTTCTTTCCAGTTTTGAACGGAAGATATTTCCTTTTTTACCATAGCCCTCTATGGGCTTCCATATATCCCTTTGCCAGTTCCACAAGAACAGCCTTAGCTAAAGGCTTCTTGAAGGGAAAGATGTAACTCTGTGAGATGAATTAACAGAACACAGAGCAGTTTCTCAGAAAGCTTCTTTCCAGTTTTGAACGGAAGATATTTCCTTTTTCACCATAGCCCTCTATGGGCTTCCAAATATCCCTTTGCCAATTCCACAAGAACAGCCTTAGCGAAAGGCTTCTTGAAGGGAAAGATGTAACTCCAGGAGGTGAATTAACAGAACACAGAGCAGTTTCTCAGAAAGCTTCTTTCCAGTTTTGAATGGAAGATATTTCCTTTTTCACCATAGCCCTCTATGGGCTTCCATATATCCCTTTGCCAGTTCCACAAGAACAGCCTTAGCGAAAGGCTTCTTGAAGGGAAAGATGTAACTCTGTGAGATGAATTAACAGAACACAGAGCAGTTTCTCAGAAAGCTTCTTTCCAGTTTTGAACGGAAGATATTTCCTTTTTCACCGTAGCCCTCTATGGGCTAACAAATATCCCTTTGACATTTCCACAAGAGCAGCCTTAGGGAAAGGCTTCTTGTAGGGAAAGATGTAACTCCGGGAGATGAATTAACAGAACACAGAGCAGTTTCTCAGAAAGCTTCCTTCCAGTTTTGAACGGAAGATATTTCCTTTTTCACCATAGCCCTCTATGGGCTTCCAAATATCCCTTTGCCAATTCCACAAGAACAGCCTTAACGAAAGGCTTCTTGAAGGGAAAGATGTAATTCTGTGAGATGAATTAACAGAACACAGAGCAGTTTCTCAGAAAGCTTCTTTCCAGTTTTGAACGGAAGATATTTCCTTTTTCACCATAGCCCTCTATGGGCTTCCAAATATCCCTTTGCCAATTCCACAAGAACAGCCTTAGCGAAAGGCTTTTTGAAAGGAAAGATGTAACTCTGTGAGATGAATTAACAGAACACAGAGCAGTTTCTCAGAAAGCTTCTTTCCAGTTTTCACCGGAAGATATTTCCTTTTTCACCATAGCACTCTATGGGCTTCCAAATATCCCTTTGCCAATTCCACAACAACAGCCTTAGCGAAAGGTTTCTCCAAGGGAAAGATGTAACTCTGTGAGATGAATTAACAGAACACAGAGCAGTTTCTCAGAAAGCTTCTTTCCAGTTTGAACGGTAGATATTTCCTTTTTTTCCATAGCCCTCTATGGGCTTCCAAATATCCCTTTGCCAATTCCACAAGAACAGCCTTAGCGAAAGGCTTCTTGAAGGGAAAGATGTAACTCTGTGAGATGAATTAACAGAACACAGAGCGGTTTCTCAGAAAGCTTCTTTCCAGTTTTGAACGGAAGATATTTCCTTTTTCACCATAGCCCTCTATGGGCTTCCAAATATCCCTTTGCCAATTCCACAAGAACAGCCTTAGCGAAAGGCTTCTTGAAAGGAAAGATGTAACTCTGTGAGATGAATTAACAGAACACAGAGCAGTTTCTCAGAAAGCTTCTTTCCAGTTTTGAGCAGAAGATATTTCCTGTTTCTCCATAGCCCTCTATGGGCTTCCAAATATCCTTTGCCAATTCCACAAGAACAGCCTTAGCGAAAGTCTTCTTGAAGAGAAAATGTAAGTCTGTGAGATGAATTAACAGAACACAGAGCAGTTTCTCAGAAAGCTTCTTTCCAGTTTTGAACGGAAGATATTTCCTTTTCACCATAGCCTCTAGGGGCTTCCAAATATCCTTTGCTAATTCCACAACAACAGCCTTAGCGAAAGGCTTTGAAGGATAGATGTAACTCTGTGAGATGAATTAAGAGAACACAGAGCAGATTCTCAGAAAGCTTCTTTCCAGTTTTGAACGGAAGATATTTCCTTTTTCTCCATAGCCCTCTATGGGCCTCCAAATATCCCTTTGCCAATTCCACAAGAACAGCCTTAGCGAAAGGCTTCTTGAAGGGAAAGATGTAACTCTGTGAGATGAATTAAGAGAACACAGAGCAGTTTCTCAGAAAGCTTCTTTCCAGTTTTGAACGGAAGATATTTCCTTTTTCACCATAGCCCTCTATGGGCTTCCAAATATCCCTTTGTCAATTCCAAAAGAACAGCCTTAGCGAAAGGCTTTTTGAAGGAAAGATGTAACTTCGAGATGAATTAACACAACACAGAGCAGTTTCTCAGAAAGCTTCTTTCCAGTTTTGAACGGAAGATATTTCCTTTTTCACCATAGCCCTCTATGGGCTTCCAAATATCCCTTTGCCAGTTCCACAAGAACAGCCTTAGCGAAAGGCTTCTTGAAGGGAAAGATGTAACTCTGTGAGATGAATTAACAGAACACAGAGCAGTTTCTCAGAAAGCTTCTTTCCAGTTTTGAACAGAAGATATTTCCTTTTTCACCATAGCCCTATGGGCTTCCAAATATCCCTTGCTAATTCCACAAGAACAGCCTTAGCGAAAGGCTTTGAAGGAAAGATGTAACTCTGGGAGATGAATTATCAGAACACAGAGCAGTTTCTCAGAAAGCTTCTTTCCAGTTTTGAACGGAAGATATTTCCTTTTTCACCATAGCCCTCTATGGGCTTCCAAATATCCCTTTGCCAATTCCACAAGAACAGCCTTAGCGAAAGTATTCTGGAAGGGAAAGATGTAACTCTGTGAGATGAATTAACAGAACATGGAGCAGTTTCTCAGAAAGCTTCTTACCATTTTTGAACGGAAGATATTTCCTTTTTCACCAAGCCCTCTACGGGCTTCCAAATATCCCTTTGCCAATTCCACAAGAACAGCCTTAGCGAAAGGCTTCTTGAAGGGAAAGATGTAACTCTGTGAGATGAATTAACAGAACACAGAGCAGTTTCTCAGAAAGCTTCTTTCCAGTTTTGAGGGGAAGATATTTCCTTTTTCACCATAGCCCTCTATGGGCTTCCAAATATCCCTTTGCCAATTCCACAAGAACAGCCTTAGCGAAGGCTTGAACGGAAAGATGTAACTCTGGGATGAATTAACAGAACACAGAGCAGTTTCTCAGAAAGCTTCTTTCCAGTTTTGAACGGAAGATATTTCCTTTTTCACCATAGCCCTCTATGGGCTTCCAAATATCCCTTTGTCAATTCCACAAGAACAGACTTTAGCGAAAGGCTTTTGAAGGGAAAGATGTAACTGTGAGATGAATTAGCAGAACACAGAGCAGCTTCTGAGAAAGCTTCTTTCCAGTTTTGAACGGAAGATATTTCCTTTTTCACCATAGCCTCTATGGGCTTCCAAATATCCGCTTGCCAATTCCACAAGAACAGCCTTAGTGAAGGAAAGGCTTTTGAAGGGAAAGATGTAACTCTGTGAGATGAATTAACAGAACACAGAGCAGTTTCTCAGAAAGCTTCTTTCCAGTTTTGAATGGAAGATATTTCGCTTTTTCACCATAGCCCTCTATGGGCTTCCATATATCCCTTTGCCATTCCACAAGAACAGCCTTAGCGAAGGCTTCTTGAAGGGAAAGAGGTAACTCGAGATGAATTAACACAACACAGAGCAGTTTCTCAGAAAGCTTTTTTCGAGTTTTGAATGGAAGATATTTCATTTTCACCATAGCCTCTATGGGCTTCCAAATATCCCTTGGCCAAGTCCACAAGAACAGCGTTAGCGAAGGCTTTTGAAGGAAAGATGTAACTCTTTGAGATGAATTAACAGAACACAGAACAGTTTCTCAGAAAGCTTCTTTCCAGTTTTGAACGGAAGATATTTCCTTTTTCACCATAGCCTCTATGGGCTTCCAAATATCCTTTGCTAATTCCACAAGAACAGCCTTAGCGAAAGGCTTCTTGAAGGAAAGATGTAACTCTGTGAGATGAATTAACAGAACACAGAGCAGTTTCTCTGAAAGCTTCTTTCCAGTTTTGAACGGAAGATATTTCCTTTTTCCATAGCCCTCTATGGGCTTCCAAATATCCCTTTGCCAATTCCACAAGAACAGCCTTAGCGAAAGGCTACTTGAAGGGAAAGATGTGACTCCGGGAGTTGAATTAACAGAACACAGAGGAGTTTCTCAGAAAGCTTCTTTCCAGTTTTGAACGGAAGATATTTCCTTTTTCACCATAGCCCTCTATGGGCTTCCAAATATCCCTTTGCCAAATCTACAAGAACAGCCTTAGCGAATGGCTTCTTGAAGGGAAAGGTGTAACTCTGTGAGATGAATTAACAGAACACAGAGCAGTTTCTCAGAAAGCTTCTTTCCAGTTTTGAACGGAAGATACTTCCTTTTTCTCCATAGCCCTCTAGGGGCCTCTAAATATCCCTTTGCTAATTCCACAAGAATAGCCTTAGAGAAAGGCTTCTTCAAGGGAAAGATGTAACTCTGTGAGATGAATTAACAGAACACAGAGCAGTTTCTCAGGAAGCTTCTTTCCAGTTTTGAACAGAAGATATTTCCTTTTTCACCATAGCCCTCTATGGGCTTCCAAATATGCCTTTGCCACTCCCACAATAACAGCCTTAGCGAAAGGCTTCTTGAAGGGAAAGATGTAACTCTGTGAGATGAATTAACAGAACACAGAGCAGTTTCTCACAAAGCTTCTTTCCAGTTTTGAACGGAAGATATTTCCTTTTTCACCATAGCCCTCTATGGGCTTCCAAATATCCCTTTGCCAATTCCACAAGAACAGCCTTAGCGAAAGGCTTCTTGAAGGGAAAGATGTAACTCCAGGAGATTAATTAACAGAACACAGAGCAGTTTCTCAGAAAGCTTCTTTCCAGTTTTGAATGGAAGATATTTCCTTTTTCACCATAGCCTCTATGGGCTTCCATATATCGCAGTTCCACAAGAACAGCCTTAGCGAAAGTTTTCTTGAAGGGAAAGATGTAACTCTGTGAGATGAATTAACAGAACACAGAGCAGTTTCTGAGAAAGCTTTTTCCAGTTTTGAACGGAAGATATTTCCTTTTTCACCGTGAGCCTCTATGGGCTTCCAAATATCCTTGCCAATTCTATAAGAACAGCCTTTAGCGTAAAGGCTTCTTAAGGGAAAGATGTAACTCCGGAGATGAATTAACAGAACACAGAGCAGTTTCTCAGAAAGCTTCCTTCCAGTTTTGAACGAAGATATTTCCTTTTTTCACCATAGCCTCTATGGGCTTCCAAATATCCCTTTGCCAATTCCACAAGAACAGCCTTAACGAAAGGCTTCTTGAAGGAAAGATGTAACTCTGTGAGATGAATTAACAGAACACAGAGCAGTTTTCAGAAAGTTTCTTTCCAGTTTTGAACGGAAGATATTTCCTTTTTCACCCAGCCTCTATGGGCTTCAAATATCCCTTTGCTAATTCCACAAGAACAGCCTTAGCGAAGGCTTTTGAAGGAAAGATGTAACTCTGTGAGATGAATTAACAGAACACAGAGCAGTTTCTCAGAAAGATTCTTTCCAGTTTTGAAGGAAGATATTTCCTTTTTCACCATAGCCTTCTATGGGCTTCCAAATATCCTTTGCTAAGTCCACAAGAACAGCCTTAGCGAAAGGCTTTTGAAGGAAAGATGTAACTCTGTGAGATGAATTAACAGAACACAGAGCAGTTTCTCAGAAAGCTTCTTTCCAGTATTGAACGGAAGATATTTCCTTTTTCTCCAGAGCCCTCTATGGGCTTCCAAATATCCCTTTGCCAATTCCACAAGAACAGCCTTAAAGAAAGGTTTTGAAGGAAAGATGTAACTCTGTGAGATGAATTAACAGAACACAGAGTAGTTTCTCAGAAAGCTTCTTTCCAGTTTTCAACGGAAGATATTTCCTTTTTCACCATAGCCCTCTATGGGCTTCCAAATATCCCTTTGTCAATTCCACAAGAACAGCCTTAGCGAAAGGCTTCTTGAAAGGAGATGTAACTCTGTGAGATGAATTAACAGAACACAGAGCAGTTTCTCAGAAAGCTTCTTTCCAGTTTTGAACGGAAGATATTTCTTTTCACCATAGCCCTCTATGGCTTCCAAATATCCCTTTGCCAATTCCACAAGAACAGCCTGAAGCGAAAGGTTTCTTGAAGGGAAAGATGTAACTCTTGAGATGAATTAACAGAACACAGAGCAGTTTCTTCAGAAAGCTGCTTTTCCGTTTTGAACGGAAGATATTTCCTTTTTCACCGTAGTCTCTATGGGCTTCCAAATATCCTTTGCTAATTCCACAAGAACAGCCTTAGCGAAGGCTTGAAGGGAAAGATGTAACTCTGTGAGATGAATTAACAGAACACAGAGCAGTTTCTCAGAAAGCTTCTTTCCAGTTTTGAACGGAAGATATTTCCTTTTCTCCATAGCCCTCTATGTGCTTCCAAATATCCTTTGCTAATTCCACAAGAACAGCCTTAGCGAAAGGCTTCTTGAAGGGAAAGATGTAACTCTGTGAGATGAATTAACAGAACACAGAGTAGTTTCTCAGAAAGCTTCTTTCCAGTTTTGAACGGAAGATATTTCCTTTTCACCATAGACCTCACGGGCTTCCAAATATCCCTTTGCCAATTCCACAAGAACAGCCTTAGCGAAAGGCTTCTTGAAGGAAAGATGTAACTCTGTGAGATGAATTAACACAACACAGAGCAGATTCTCGAAAGCATGTTTCCAGTTTTGATGAAGATATTTCCTTTTCACCATAGCCCTCTATGGGCTTCCAAATATCCCTTTGCTCATTCCACAAGAACAGCCCTTTAGCGAAAGGCTTGAAGGGAAAGATGTAACTCTGTGAGATGAATTAACAGAACACAGAGCACTTTCTCAGAAAGCTTCTTTCCAGTTTTGAACGGAAGATATTTCCTTTTCACCATAGCCCCTATGGCTTCCAAATATCCCTTTGCTAATTCACAAGAAGAGCCTTAGCGAAAGGCTTCTTGAAGGGAAAGATGTAACTCTGTGAGATGAATTAACAGAACACAGAGCAGTTTCTCAGAAAGCTTCTTTCCAGTTTTGAACGGAAGATATTTCCTTTTCACCATAGACCTCTATGGGCTTCCAAATATCCTTTCCCAGTCCCACAAGAACAGCCTTAGCGAAAGGCTTCTTGAAGGAAAGATGTAACTCTGTGAGATGAATTAACAGAACACACAGCAGTTTCTCAGAAAGCTTCTTTCCAGTTTTGAATGGAAGATATTTCCTTTATCACACCATAGCCTCTATTGGCTTCATATATCCCGCTGTTAATTCCACAAGAACAGCCTTATCGAAGGCTTCTTGAAGGGAAAGATGTAACTCTGTGAGATGAATTAACAGACCACAGAGCAGTTTCTCAGAAAGCTTCTTTCCAGTTTTGAACGGAAGATATTTCCTTTTCACCATAGCCCTCTATGGGCTTCCAAATATCCCTTTGCTAATTCCACAAGAACAGCCTTAGCGAAGGCTACTTGAAGGGAAAGATGTAACTCCGGAGTTGAATTAACAGAACACACAGGAGTTTCTCAGAAAGCTTCTTTCCAGTTTTGAACGGAAGATATTTCCTTTTCACCATAGCCCTCTGGGCTTCCAAATATCCTTTGCCAATCCACAAGAACAGCCTTAGCGAAAGGCTTCTTGAAGGAAAGAGGTAACTCTGTGTGAGATGAATTAACAGAACACAGAGCAGTTTCTCAGAAAGCTTCTTTCCAGTTTTGAACGGAAGATATTTCCTTTTCACCATAGCCTCTATGGGCTTCCAAATATCCCTTTGCCACTCCCACAAGAACAGCCTTAGCGAAAGGTTTGAAGGGAAAGATGCAACCTGTGAGATGAATTAACAGAACACAGAGCAGTTTCTCAGAAAGCTTCTTTCCAGTTTTGAAAGGAAGATATTTCCTTTTTCTCCATAGCCCTCTACGGGCCTCTAAATATCCCTTTGCTAATTCCACAAGAACAGCCTTAGAGAAAGGCTTAAGGGAAAGATGTAACTCTGTGAGATGAATTAACAGAACACAGAGCAGTTTCTCAGAAAGCTTCTTTCCAGTTTTGAACGGAAGATATTTCCTTTTTCACCATAGCCTCTATGGGCTTCCAAATATCCCTTTGCCAATTCCACAAGAACAGCCTTAGCGAAAGACTTCTCCAAGGAAAGATGTAACTCTGTGAGATGAATTAACAGAACACAGAGCAGTTTCTCAGAAAGCTTCTTTCCAGTTTTGAACGGAAGATATTTCCTTTTCACCATAGCCCTCTATGGGCTTCCAAATATCCTTTGCCAATTCCACAAGAACAGCCTTAGCGAAAGTCTTCTTGAAGGGAAAGAGGTAACTCTGTGAGATGAATTAACAGAACACAGAGCAGTTTCTCAGAAAGCTTCTTTCCAGTTTTGAACGGAAGATATTTCCTTTTTACCATAGCCCTCTATGGGCTTCCATATATCCTTTGCTAGTTCCACAAGAACAGCCTTAGCTAAAGGCTTTTGAAGGAAAGATGTAACTCTGTGAGATGAATTAACAGAACACAGAGCAGTTTCTCAGAAAGCTTCTTTCCAGTTTTGAACGGAAGATATTTCCTTTTTCACCATAGCCCTCTATGGGCTTCCAAATATCCTTTGCTAATTCCACAAGAACAGCCTTAGCGAAGGCTTTTGAAGGGAGATGTAACCTGTGAGATGAATTAACAGAACACAGAGCAGTTTCTCAGAGCTTCTTTCCAGTTTTGAACGGAAGATATTTCCTTTTCACCATAGCCCTCTATGGGCTTCCAAATATCCCTCGCAATTCCACAAGAACAGCTTAGCGAAAGTCTCTTTGAAGGGAAAGATGTAACTCTGTGAGATGAATTAACAGAACACAGAGCAGTTTCTCAAGCTTCTTTCCAGTTTTGAACGGAAGATATTTCCTTTTTCACCATAGCCCTCTATGGGCTTCCAAATATCCCTTTGCCAATTCCACAAGAACAGCCTTAGCGAAAGGCTTGAAGGGAAAGATGTAACTCTGTGGGATGAATTAACAGAACACAGAGAAGTTTCTCAGAAAGCTTCTTTCCAGTTTTGAACGGAAGATATTTCCTTTTCACCATAGCCTTCTATGGGCTTCCAAATATCCCTTTGCTAATTCCACAAGAACAGCCTTAGCGAAGGCTTCTTGAAGGAAAGATGTAACTCTGTGAGATGAATTAACAGAACACAGAGCAGTTTCTCAGAAAGCTTCTTTCCAGTTTTGAACGGAAGATATTTCCTTTTCACCATAGCCCTCTGCTGGGCTTCCAAATATCCCTTGCCAATTCCACAAGAACAGCCTTAGCGAAAGTCTCTTGAAGGAAAGATGTAACTCTGTGAGATGAATTAACAGAACACAGAGCAGTTTCTCAGAAAGCTTCTTTCCAGTTTTGAACGGAAGATATTTCCTTTTCACCATAGCCCTCTATGGGCTTCCAAATATCCTTTAATTCCACAAGAACAGCCTTAGCGAAAGGCTTCTTGAAGGAAAGATGTAACTCTGTGGGATGAATTAACAGAACACAGAGAAGTTTCTCAGAAAGCTTCTTTCCAGTTTTGAACGGAAGATATTTCCTTTTCACCATAGCCCTCTATGGGCTTCCAAATATCCCTTTGCCAATTCCACAAGAACAGCCTTAGCGAAGGCTTCTTGAAGGAAAGATGTAACTCTGTGAGATGAATTAACAGAACACAGAGCAGTTTCTCAGAAAGCTTCTTTCCAGTTTTGAACGGAAGATATTTCCTTTTCTCCATAGCCTCTATGTGCTTCCAAATATCCTTTGCTAATTCCACAAGAACAGCCTTAGCGAAAGGCTTCTTGAAGGGAAAGATGTAACTCTGTGAGATGAATTAACAGAACACAGAGTAGTTTCTCAGAAAGCTTCTTTCCAGTTTTGAACGAAGATATTTCCTTTTCACCATAGCCCCTCACGGGCTTCCAAATATCCCTTTGCTAATTCCACAAGAACAGCCTTAGCGAAAGGCTTCTTGAAGGGAAAGATGTAACTCAGGAGGTGAATTAACAGAACACAGAGCAGTTTCTCAGAAAGCTTCTTACCAGTTTTGAATGGAAGATATTTCCTTTTCACCATAGCCCTCTATGGGCTTCCAAATATCCTTTGCTAAGTTCCACAAGAACAGCCTTAGCGAAAGGCTTCTTGAAGGGAAAGATGTAACTCTGTGAGATGAATTAACAGAACACAGAGCAGTTTCTCAAGCTTCTTTCCAGTTTTGAACGGAAGATATTTCCTTTTTCACCGTAGCCCTCTATGGGCTTCCAAATATCCTTGGCCAAGTCCTCAAGAACAGCCTTAGCGAAAGGCTTCTTTGAAGGAAAGATGTAACTCTTTGAGATGAATTAACAGAACACAGAACAGTTTCTCAGAAAGCTTCTTTCCAGTTTGAGAACGGAAGATATTTCCTTTTTCACCATAGCCCTCTATGGGCTTCCAAATATCCTTTGCCAATTCCACAAGAACAGCCTTAGCGAAAGGCTTCTTGAAGGAAAGATGTAACTCTGTGAGATGAATTAACAGAACACAGAGCAGTTTCTCAGAAAGCTTCTTTCCAGTTTTGAGCGGAAGATATTTCCTTTTCACCTTAGCCCTCTATGGGCTTCCAAATATCCCTTTGCCAATTCCACAAGAACAGCCTTAGCGAAAGGCTTCTTGAAGGGGAAAAGTTGTAACTCCGAGATGAATTAACAGAACACAGAGCAGTTTCTCATAAAGCTTCTTTCCAGTTTTGAACGGAAGATATTTCCTTTTCACCATAGCCTCTATGGGCTTCCAAATATCCCTTTGCCAATTCCACAAGAAAAGCCTTTAGTGAAAGGCTTGAAGGAAAGATGTAACTCTGTGAGATGAATTAACAGAACACAGACCAGTTTCTCAGAGGCTTCTTTCCAGTTTTGAGCGGAAGATATTTCCTTTTTTCACCATAGCCTCTATGGGCTTCCAAATATCCTTTGCCAATTCCACAAGAACAGCCTTAGCGAAAGGCTTCTTGAAGGGAAAGATGTAACTCTGTGAGATGAATTAACAGAACACAGAGCAGTTTCTCAGAAAGCTTCTTTCCAGTTTTGAAGCGGAAGATATTTCCTTTTTCACCATAGCCCTCTATGGGCTTCCAAATATCCTTTGCCAGTTCCACAAGAACAGCCTTAGCGAAAAGGCTTCTTGAAGGGAAAGATGTAACTCTGTGAGATGAATTAACAGAACACAGAGCAGTTTCTCAGAAAGCTTCTTTCCAGTATTGAACGGAAGATATTTCCTTTTCACCATAGCCCTCTATGGGCTTCCAAATATCCCTTTGCTAATTCCACAAGAACAGCCTTAGCGAAGGCTTCTTGAAGGGAAAGATGTAACTGTGAGATGAATTAACAGAACACAGAGCAGTTTCTCAGAAAGCTTCTTTCCAGTTTTTCAACGAAGATATTTCCTTTTTCACCATAGCCCTCTATGGGCTTCCAAATATCCCTTTGCCAATTCCACAAGAACAGCCTTAGCGAAGGCTTCTTGAAAGGAAAGATGTAACTCTGTGAGATGAATTAACAGAACACAGGGCAGTTTCTCAGAAAGCTTCTTTCCAGTTTTGAGCGGAAGATATTTCCTTTTCACCATAGCCCTCTATGGGCTTCCAAATATCCCTTTGCCAATTCCACAAGAACAGCCTTAGCGAAAGGTTTTTGAAGGAAAGATGTAACTCTGTGAGATGAATTAACAGAACACAGAGCAGTTTCTCAGAAAGCTTCTTTCCAGTTTTGAACGGAAGATATTTCCTTTTCACCGTAGCCCTCTATGGGCTTCCAAATATCCCTTTGCCAATTCCACAAGAACAGCCTTAGCGAAGGCTTCTTGAAGGAAAGATGTAACTCTGTGAGATGAATTAACAGAACACAGAGCAGTTTCTCAGAAAGCTTCTTTCCAGTTTTGAACGGAAGATATTTCCTTTTCACCATAGCCCTCTATGGGCTTCCAAATATCCTTTGCCAATTCCACAAGAACAGCCTTAGCGAAAGGCTTCTTGAAGGAAAGATGTAACTCTGTGAGATGAATTAACAGAACACAGAGCAGTTTCTCAGAAAGCTTCTTTCCAGTTTTGAACGGAAGATATTTCCTTTTTCACCATAGCCCTCTATGGGCTTCCAAATATCCCTTTGCCAATTCCACAAGAACAGCGTTAGCGAAAGTCTTCTTGAAGGGAAAGATGTAACTCTGTGAGATGAATTAACAGAACACAGAGCAGTTTCTCAGAAAGCTTCTTTCCAGTTTTGAACGGAAGATATTTCCTTTTTCACCATAGCCCTCTATGGGCTTCCAAATATCCCTTTGCCAATTCCACAAGAACAGCCTTAGCGAAAGGCTTCTTGAAGGGAAAGATGTAACTCTGTGGGATGAATTAACAGAACACAGAGAAGTTTCTCAGAAAGCTTCTTTCCAGTTTTGAACGGAAGATATTTCCTTTTTCACCATAGCCCTCTATGGGCTTCCAAATATCCCTTTGCCAATTCCACAAGAACAGCCTTAGCGAAAGCCTTCTTGAAGGGAAAGATGTAACTCTGTGAGATGAATTAACAGAAAACAGAGCAGTTTCTCAGAAAGCTTCTTTCCAGTTTTGAACGGAAGATATTTCTTTTTCACCATTGCCCTCTATGGGCTTCCAAATATCCCTTTTGCCAATTCCACAAGAACAGCCTTAGCGAAAGGCTTCTTGAAGGGAAAGATGTAACTCTGTGAGATGAATTAACAGAACACAGAGCAGTTTCTCAGAAAGCTTCTTTCCAGTTTTGAACGGAAGATATTTCCTTTTTCACCATAGCCCTCTATGGGCTTCCAAATATCCCTTTGCCAATTCCACAAGAACAGCCTTAGCGAAAGGCTTCTTGAAGGAAAGATGTAACTCTGTGGATGAATTAACAGAACACAGAGCAGTTTCTCAGAAAGCTTCTTTCCAGTTTTGAACGGAAGATATTTCCTTTTCACCATAGCCCTCTATGGGCTTCCAAATATCCTTTGCCAATTCCACAAGAACAGCCTTAGCGAAAGGCTTCCTTGAAGGGAAAGATGTAACTCTGTGAGATGAATTAACAGAACACAGAGCAGTTTCTCAGAAAGCTTCTTTCCAGTTTTGAGCGGAAGATATTTCCTTTTTCTCCATAGCCCTCTATGTGCTTCCAAATATCCCTTTGCCAATTCCACAAGAACAGCCTTAGCGAAAGGCTTCTTGAAGGGAAAGATGTAACTCTGTGAGATGAATTAACAGAACACAGAGTAGTTTCTCAGAAAGCTTCTTTCCAGTTTTGAGCGGAAGATATTTCCTTTTTCACCATAGCCCTCTGGCTTCCAAATATCCCTTTGCCAATTCCACAAGAACAGCCTTAGCGAAAGGCTTCTTGAAGGGAAAGATGTAACTCTGTGATGAATTAACAGAACACAGAGCAGTTTCTCAAGCTTCTTTCCAGTTTTGAATGGAAGATATTTCCTTTTTCACCATAGCCCTCTATGGGCTTCCATATATCCTTTGCCAATTCCACAAGAACAGCCTTAGCGAAAAGGCTTCTTGAAGGAAAGATGTAACTGTGAGATGAATTAACAGAACACAGAGCAGTTTCTCAGAAAGCTTCTTTCCAGTTTTGAGCGGAAGATATTTCCTTTTCACGAGCCCTCTATGGGCTTCCAAATATCCTTTGCCAATTCCACAAGAACAGCCTTAGCGAAAGGCTTCTTGAAGGGAAAGATGTAACTCTGAGATGAATTAACAGAACACAGAGCAGTTTCTCAGAAAGCTTCTTTCCAGTTTTGAACGGAAGATATTTCCTTTTCACCATAGCCCTCTATGGGCTTCCAAATATCCTTTGCTAATTCCACAAGAACAGCCTTAGCGAAAGGCTTCTTGAAGGGAAAGATGTAACTCTGTGAGATGAATTAACAGAACACAGAGCAGTTTCTCAAGCTTCTTTCCAGTTTTGAACGGAAGATATTTCCTTTTTTCACCTAGCCCTCTATGGGCTTCCAAATATCCCTTGCCAATTCCACAAGAACAGCCTTAGCGAAAGGCTTCTTGAAGGGAAAGATGTAACTCTGTGAGATGAATTAACAGAACACAGAGCAGTTTCAGAGAAAGCTTCTTTCCAGTTTTGAACGGAAGATATTTCCTTTTTACCATAGCCTCTATGGGCTTCCAAATATCCTTTGCCATTCCACAAGAACAGCCTTAGCTAAAGGCTTCTTGAAGGAAAGATGTAACTCTGTGAGATGAATTAACAGAACACAGAGCAGTTTCTCAGAAAGCTTCTTTCCAGTTTTGAGCGGAAGATATTTCCTTTTTCACCATAGCCCTCTATGGGCTTCCAAATATCCTTTGCCAATTCCACAAGAACAGCCTTAGCGAAAACTGAAGGAAAGATGTAACTCCAGTGAGATGAATTAACAGAACACAGAGCAGTTTCTCAGAAAGCTTCTTTCCAGTTTTGAATGGAAGATATTTCCTTTTTCACCATAGCCCTCTCTGGGCTTCCAAATATCCTTTGCCAATTCCACAAGAACAGCCTTGGCGAAAGGCTTCTTGAAGGGAAAGATGTAACTCTGTGAGATGAATTAACAGAACACAGACCAGTTTCTCAGAGGCTTCTTTCCAGTTTTGAACGGAAGATATTTCCTTTTTCACCATAGCCCTCTATGGGCTTCCAAATATCCCTTTGCCAATTCCACAAGAACAGCCTTAGCGAAAGGCTTCTTGAAGGGAAAGATGTAACTCTGTGAGATGAATTAACGAACACAGAGCAGTTTCTCAGAAAGCTTCTTTCCAGTTTTGAACGGAAGATATTTCCTTTTTCACCATAGCCCTCTATGGGCTTCCAAATATCCCTTTGCCAATTCCACAAGAACAGCCTTAGCGAAGGCTTCTTGAAGGAAAGATGTAACTCTGTGAGATGAATTAACAGAACACAGAGCAGTTTCTCAGAAAGCTTCTTTCCAGTTTTGAACGGAAGATATTTCCTTTTTCACCATAGCCTCTATGGGCTTCCAAATATCCTTTGCCAATTCCACAAGAACAGCCTTAGCGAAAGGTTTCTTGAAGGGAAAGATGTAACTCTGTGAGATGAATTAACAGAACACAGAGCAGTTTCTCAGAAAGCTTCTTTCCAGTTTTGAGCGGAAGATATTTCCTTTTTCACCGTAGCCCTCTATGGGCTTCCAAATATCCTTTGCCAATTCCACAAGAACAGCCTTAGCGAAGGCTCTTGAAGGAAAGATGTAACTCTGTGAGATGAATTAACAGAACACAGAGCAGTTTCTCAGAAAGCTTCTTTCCAGTTTTGAACGGAAGATATTTCCTTTTCACCATAGCCCTCTATGGGCTTCCAAATATCCCTTTGCCAATTCCACAAGAACAGCCTTAGCGAAAGCTTCTTGAAGGAAAGATGTAACTCTGTGAGATGAATTAACAGAACACAGAGCAGTTTCTCAGAAAGCTTCTTTCCAGTTTTGAACGGAAGATATTTCCTTTTCACCATAGCCCTCTATGGGCTTCCAAATATCCCTTTGCCAATTCCACAAGAACAGCGTTAGCGAAAGGCTTCTTGAAGGAAAGATGTAACTCTGTGAGATGAATTAACAGAACACAGAGCAGTTTCTCAGAAAGCTTCTTTCCAGTTTTGAGCGGAAGATATTTCCTTTTTCACCATAGCCCTCTATGGGCTTCCAATATCCTTTGCCAATTCCACAAGAACAGCCTTAGCGAAAGGCTTCTTGAAGGGAAAGATGTAACTCTGTGAGATGAATTAACAGAACACAGAGAAGTTTCTCAGAAAGCTTCTTTCCAGTTTTGAGCGGAAGATATTTCCTTTTCACCATAGCCCTCTATGGGCTTCCAAATATCCTTTGCCAATTCCACAAGAACAGCCTTAGCGAAAGGCTTCTTGAAGGAAAGATGTAACTCTGTGAGATGAATTAACAGAACACAGAGCAGTTTCTCAGAAAGCTTCTTTCCAGTTTTGAACGGAAGATATTTCCTTTTTCACCATAGCCCTCTATGGGCTTCCAAATATCCCTTTGCCAATTCCACAAGAACAGCCTTAGCGAAAGTCTTCTTTCAAGGAAAGATGTAACTCTGTGAGATGAATTAACAGAACACAGAGCAGTTTCTCAAGCTTCTTTCCAGTTTTGAAGCGGAAGATATTTCCTTTTCACCATAGCCCTCTATGGGCTTCCAAATATCCTTTGTAATTCCACAAGAACAGCCTTAGCGAAGGCTTCTTGAAGGGAAAGATGTAACTCTGTGAGATGAATTAACAGAACACAGAGCAGTTTCTCAGAAAGCTTCTTTCCAGTTTTGAACGGAAGATATTTCCTTTTTCACCATAGCCCTCTATGGGCTTCCAAATATCCCTTTGCCAATTCCACAAGAACAGCCTTAGCGAAAGGCTTCTTGAAGGGAAAGATGTAACTCTGTGAGATGAATTAACAGAACACAGAGCAGTTTCTCAGAAAGCTTCTTTCCAGTTTTGAAGCGGAAGATATTTCCTTTTTCACCATAGCCCTCTATGGGCTTCCAAATATCCTTTGCCAATTCCACAAGAACAGCCTTAGCGAAAGGCTTCTTGAAGGGAAAGATGTAACTCTGTGAGATGAATTAACAGAACACAGAGCAGTTTCTCAAGCTTCTTTCCAGTTTTGAGCGGAAGATATTTCCTTTTTCACCGCCCATAGCCCTCTATGGCTTCAAATATCCTTTGCCAATTCCACAAGAACAGCCTTAGCGAAAGGCTTCTTGAAGGAAAGATGTAACTCAGGAGGTGAATTAACAGAACACAGAGCAGTTTCTCAGAAAGCTTCTTTCCAGTTTTGAACGGAAGATATTTCCTTTTCACCATAGCCCTCTATGGGCTTCCAAATATCCCTTTTGCCAATTCCACAAGAACAGCCTTAGCGAAAGGCTTCTTGAAGGGAAAGATGTAACTCTGTGAGATGAATTAACAGAACACAGAGCAGTTTCTCAGAAAGCTTCTTTCCAGTTTTGAACGGAAGATATTTCCTTTTCACCGTAGCCCTCTATGGGCTTCCAAATATCCTTTGCCAAGTCCTCAAGAACAGCCTTAGCGAAGGCTTCTTGAAGGAAAGATGTAACTCTTTGAGATGAATTAACAGAACACAGAACAGTTTCTCAGAAAGCTTCTTTCCAGTTTTGAACGGAAGATATTTCCTTTTTCACCATAGCCTCTATGGGCTTCCAAATATCCTTTGCCAATTCCACAAGAACAGCCTTAGCGAAGGCTTCTTGAAGGGAAAGATGTAACTCTGTGAGATGAATTAACAGAACACAGAGCAGTTTCTCAGAAAGCTTCTTTCCAGTTTTGAACGGAAGATATTTCCTTTTCACCTTAGCCCTCTATGGGCTTCCAAATATCCCTTTGCCAATTCCACAAGAACAGCCTTAGCGAAAGGCTTCTTGAAGGAAAGTTGTAACTCTGGAGATGAATTAACAGAACACAGAGCAGTTTCTCAAGCTTCTTTCCAGTTTTGAGCGGAAGATATTTCCTTTTCACCATAGCCCTCTATGGGCTTCCAAATATCCCTTTGCCAATTCCACAAGAACAGCCTTAGTGAAGGCTTCTTGAAGGGAAAGATGTAACTCTGTGAGATGAATTAACAGAACACAGACCAGTTTCTCAGAAAGCTTCTTTCCAGTTTTGAACGGAAGATATTTCCTTTTTCACCATAGCCCTCTATGGGCTTCCAAATATCCCTTTGCCAATTCCACAAGAACAGCCTTAGCGAAAGGCTTCTTGAAGGGAAAGATGTAACTCTGTGAGATGAATTAACAGAACACAGAGCAGTTTCTCAGAAAGCTTCTTTCCAGTTTTGAACGGAAGATATTTCCTTTTTCACCATAGCCTCTATGGGCTTCCAAATATCCTTTGCCAATTCCACAAGAACAGCCTTAGCGAAAGGCTTCTTGAAGGGAAAGAGGTAACTCTGTGAGATGAATTAACAGAACACAGAGCAGTTTCTCAGAAAGCTTCTTTCCAGTATTGAACGGAAGATATTTCCTTTTTCTCCATAGCCCTCTATGGGCTTCCAAATATCCCTTTGCCAATTCCACAAGAACAGCCTTAGCGAAAGGCTGCTTGAAGGAAAGATGTAACTCTGTGAGATGAATTAACAGAACACAGAGCAGTTTCTCAGAAAGCTTCTTTCCAGTTTTCAACGGAAGATATTTCCTTTTTCACCATAGCCCTCTATGGGCTTCCAAATATCCCTTTGTCAATTCCACAAGAACAGCCTTAGCGAAAGGCTTCTTGAAAGGAAAGATGTAACTCTGTGAGATGAATTAACAGAACACAGGGCAGTTTCTCAGAAAGCTTCTTTCCAGTTTTGAGCGGAAGATATTTCCTTTTTCTCCATAGCCCTCTATGGGCTTCCAAATATCCTTTGCCAATTCCACAAGAACAGCCTTAGCGAAAGGCTTCTTGAAGGAAAGATGTAACTCTGTGAGATGAATTAACAGAACACAGAGCAGTTTCTCAGAAAGCTTCTTTCCAGTTTTGAAGCGGAAGATATTTCCTTTTTCACCATAGCCCTCTATGGGCTTCCAAATATCCTTTGCCAATTCCACAAGAACATGGCCTTAGCGAAGGCTTCTTGAAGGAAAGATGTAACTCTGTGAGATGAATTAACAGAACACAGAGCAGTTTCTCAGAAAGCTTCTTTCCAGTTTTGAGCGGAAGATATTTCCTTTTTCACCATAGCCCTCTATGGGCTTCCAAATATCCTTTGCCAATTCCACAAGAACAGCCTTAGCGAAAGGCTTCTTGAAGGAAAGATGTAACTCTGTGGGATGAATTAACAGAACACAGAGAAGTTTCTCAGAAAGCTTCTTTCCAGTTTTGAAGCGGAAGATATTTCCTTTTCACCATAGCCTCTATGGGCTTCCAAATATCCTTTGCCAATTCCACAAGAACAGCCTTAGCGAAGGCTTCTTGAAGGGAAAGATGTAACTCTGTGAGATGAATTAACAGAACACAGAGCAGTTTCTCAAGCTTCTTTCCAGTTTTGAGCGGAAGATATTTCCTTTTCACCGTAGCCCTCTATGGGCTTCCAAATATCCCTTTGCCAATTCCACAAGAACAGCGTTAGCGAAAGTCTTCTTGAAGGGAAAGATGTAAGTCTGTGAGATGAATTAACAGAACACAGAGCAGTTTCTCAGAAAGCTTCTTTCCAGTTTTGAGCGGAAGATATTTCCTTTTTCACCATAGCCCTCTATGGGCTTCCAAATATCCTTTGCCAATTCCACAAGAACAGCCTTAGCGAAGGCTTCTTGAAGGAAAGATGTAACTCTGTGGGATGAATTAACAGAACACAGAGAAGTTTCTCAAGCTTCTTTCCAGTTTTGAGCGGAAGATATTTCCTTTTCACCATAGCCCTCTATGGGCTTCCAAATATCCTTTGCCAATTCCACAAGAACAGCCTTAGCGAAAGGCTGTGAAGGAAAGATGTAACTCTGTGAGATGAATTAACAGAACACAGAGCAGTTTCTCAGAAAGCTTCTTTCCAGTTTTGAGCGGAAGATATTTCCTTTTCTCCATAGCCCTCTATGGCTTCCAAATATCCCTTTGCCAATTCCACAAGAACAGCCTTAGCGAAAGGCTTCTTGAAGGGAAAGATGTAACTCTGTGAGATGAATTAACAGAACACAGAGCAGTTTCTCAGAAAGCTTCTTTCCAGTTTTGAACGGAAGATATTTCCTTTTTCACCATAGCCCTCTATGGGCTTCCAAATATCCCTTTGCCAATTCCACAAGAACAGCCTTAGCGAAAACTTCTTGAAGGAAAGATGTAACTCCAGGAGGTGAATTAACAGAACACAGAGCAGTTTCTCAGAAAGCTTCTTACCAGTTTTGAATGGAAGATATTTCCTTTTTCACCATAGCCCTCTATGGGCTTCCATATATCCCTTTGCCAGTTCCACAAGAACAGCCTTAGCGAAAGGCTTCTTGAAGGGAAAGATGTAACTCTGTGAGATGAATTAACAGAACACAGAGCAGTTTCTCAGAAAGCTTCTTTCCAGTTTTGAACGGAAGATATTTCCTTTTTCACCGTAGCCCTCTATGGGCTTCCAAATATCCCTTGGCCAAGTCCTCAAGAACAGCGTTAGCGAAAGGCTTCTTGAAGGGAAAGATGTAACTCTTTGAGATGAATTAACAGAACACAGAACAGTTTCTCAGAAAGCTTCTTTCCAGTTTGAACGGAAGATATTTCCTTTTTCACCATAGCCCTCTATGGGCTTCCAAATATCCCTTTGCCAATTCCACAAGAACAGCCTTAGCGAAAGGCTTCTTGAAGGGAAAGATGTAACTCTGTGAGATGAATTAACAGAACACAGAGCAGTTTCTCAGAAAGCTTCTTTCCAGTTTTGAACGGAAGATATTTCCTTTTTCACCTTAGCCCTCTATGGGCTTCCAAATATCCCTTTGCCAATTCCACAAGAACAGCCTTAGCGAAAGGCTTCTTGAAGGGAAAGTTGTAACTCCGGGAGATGAATTAACAGAACACAGAGCAGTTTCTCATAAAGCTTCCTTCCAGTTTTGAACGGAAGATATTTCCTTTTTCACCATAGCCTTCTATGGGCTTCCAAATATCCCTTTGCCAATTCCACAAGAAAAGCCTTAGTGAAAGGCTTCTTGAAGGGAAAGATGTAACTCTGTGAGATGAATTAACAGAACACAGACCAGTTTCTCAGAGGCTTCTTTCCAGTTTTGAACGGAAGATATTTCCTTTTTCACCATAGCCCTCTATGGGCTTCCAAATATCCCTTTGCCAATTCCACAAGAACAGCCTTAGCGAAAGGCTTCTTGTAGGGAAAGATGTAACTCTGTGAGATGAATTAACAGAACACAGAGCAGTTTCTCAGAAAGCTTCTTTCCAGTTTTGAACGGAAGATATTTCCTTTTTCACCATAGCCCTCTATGGGCTTCCAAATATCCCTTTGCCAATTCCACAAGAACAGCCTTAGCGAAGGCTTCTTGAAGGAAAGATGTAACTCTGTGAGATGAATTAACAGAACACAGAGCAGTTTCTCAGAAAGCTTCTTTCCAGTATTGAGCGGAAGATATTTCCTTTTCTCCATAGCCCTCTATGGGCTTCCAAATATCCTTTGCCAATTCCACAAGAACAGCCTTAGAAAGGCTTCTTGAAGGAAAGATGTAACTCTGTGAGATGAATTAACAGAACACAGAGCAGTTTCTCAGAAAGCTTCTTTCCAGTTTTCGGAAGATATTTCCTTTTTCACCATAGCCCTCTATGGGCTTCCAAATATCCTTTGTCAATTCCACAAGAACAGCCTTAGCGAAAGGCTTCTTGAAAGGAAAGATGTAACTCTGTGAGATGAATTAACAGAACACAGAGCAGTTTCTCAGAAAGCTTCTTTCCAGTTTTGAGCGGAAGATATTTCCTTTTTCACCATAGCCCTCTATGGGCTTCCAAATATCCTTTGCCAATTCCACAAGAACAGCCTTAGCGAAAGGTTTCTTGAAGGAAAGATGTAACTCTGTGAGATGAATTAACAGAACACAGAGCAGTTTCTCAGAAAGCTTCTTTCCGGTTTTGAGCGGAAGATATTTCCTTTTTCACCGTAGCCCTCTATGGGCTTCCAAATATCCTTTGCCAATTCCACAAGAACAGCCTTAGCGAAAGGCTTCTTGAAGCGGAAAGATGTAACTCTGTGAGATGAATTAACAGAACACAGAGCAGTTTCTCAGAAAGCTTCTTTCCAGTTTTGAGCGGAAGATATTTCCTTTTCACCATAGCCCTCTATGGGCTTCCAAATATCCTTTGCCAATTCCACAAGAACAGCCTTAGCGAAAGGCTTCTTGAAGGGAAAGATGTAACTCTGTGAGATGAATTAACAGAACACAGAGCAGTTTCTCAAGCTTCTTTCCAGTTTTGAGCGGAAGATATTTCCTTTTCACCATAGCCCTCTATGGGCTTCCAAATATCCTTTGCCAATTCCACAAGAACAGCGTTAGCGAAAGTCTTCTTGAAGGAAAGATGTAACTCTGTGAGATGAATTAACAGAACACAGAGCAGTTTCTCAAGCTTCTTTCCAGTTTTGAGCGGAAGATATTTCCTTTTCACCATAGCCCTCTATGGGCTTCCAAATATCCTTTGCCAATTCCACAAGAACAGCCTTAGCGAAAGGCTTCTTGAAGGAAAGATGTAACTCTGTGGGATGAATTAACAGAACACAGAAGTTTCTCAAGCTTCTTTCCACTTTTGAGCGGAAGATATTTCCTTTTCACCATAGCCCTCTATGGGCTTCCAAATATCCCTTTGCCAATTCCACAAGAACAGCCTTGGGAAAGGCTTCTTGAAGGAAAGATGTAACTCTGTGAGATGAATTAACAGAACACAGAGCAGTTTCTCAAGCTTCTTTCCAGTTTTGAGCGGAAGATATTTCCTTTTCACCATAGCCCTCTATGGGCTTCCAAATATCCCTTTGCCAATTCCACAAGAACAGCCTTAGCGAAAGGCTTCTTGAAGGGAAAGATGTAACTCTGTGAGATGAATTAACAGAACACAGAGCAGTTTCTCAAGCTTCTTTCCAGTTTTGAGCGGAAGATATTTCCTTTTTCACCATAGCCCTCTATGGGCTTCCAAATATCCCTTTGCCAATTCCACAAGAACAGCCTTAGCGAAAGGCTTCTTGAAGGAAAGATGTAACTCTGTGGGATGAATTAACAGAACACAGAGCAGTTTCTCAGAAAGCTTTCCAGTTTTGAGCGGAAGATATTTCCTTTTTCACCATAGCCCTCTATGGCCTTCCAAATATCCCTTTGCCAATTCCACAAGAACAGCCTTAGCGAAAGGCTTCTCAAGGAAAGATGTAACTCTGTGAGATGAATTAACAGAACACAGAGCAGTTTCTCAAGCTTCTTTCCAGTTTTGAGCGGAAGATATTTCCTTTTCTCCATAGCCCTCTATGTGCTTCCAAATATCCCTTTGCCAATTCCACAAGAACAGCCTTAGCGAAAGGCTTCTTGAAGGGAAAGATGTAACTCTGGAGGTGAATTAACAGAACACAGAGCAGTTTCTCAGAAAGCTTCTTTCCAGTTTTGAATGGAAGATATTTCCTTTTCACCATAGCCCTCTATGGGCTTCCAAATATCCTTTGCCAGTTCCACAAGAACAGCCTTAGCGAAAGGCTTCTTGAAGGAAAGATGTAACTCTGTGAGATGAATTAACAGAACACAGAGCAGTTTCTCAAAGCTTCTTTCCAGTTTTGAAGCGGAAGATATTTCCTTTTCACCATAGCCCTCTATGGGCTTCCAAATATCCTTTGCCATTTCCACAAGACAGCCTTAGCGAAGGCTTCTTGAAGGAAAGATGTAACTCTGTGAGATGAATTAACAGAACACAGAGCAGTTTCTCAGAAAGCTTCTTTCCAGTTTTGAGCGGAAGATATTTCCTTTTCACCATAGCCCTCTATGGGCTTCCAAATATCCTTTGCCAATTCCACAAGAACAGCCTTAGCGAAAGGCTTCTTGAAGGAAAGATGTAACTCTGTGAGATGAATTAACAGAACACAGAGCAGTTTCTCAGAAAGCTTCTTTCCAGTTTTGAGCGGAAGTTATTTCCTTTTTCACCGTAGCCCTCTATGGGCTTCCAAATATCCCTTTGCCAATTCCACAAGAACAGCCTTAGCGAAAGGCTTCTTGAAGGAAAGATGTAACTCTGTGAGATGAATTAACAGAACACAGAGCAGTTTCTCAAGCTTCTTTCCAGTTTTGAGCGGAAGATATTTCCTTTTTCACCATAGCCCCTCTATGGGCTTCCATATATCCTTTGCCAGTTCCACAAGAACAGCCTTAGCGAAAGGCTTCTTGAAGGAAAGATGTAACTCTGTGAGATGAATTAACAGAACACAGAGCAGTTTCTCAAGCTTCTTTCCAGTTTTGAGCGGAAGATATTTCCTTTTTCACCATAGCCCTCTATGGGCTTCCAAATATCCTTTGCCAATTCCACAAGAACAGCCTTAGCGAAAGGCTTCTTGAAGGGAAAGATGTAACTCTGTGAGGTGAATTAACAGAACACAGAGCAGTTTCTCAGAAAGCTTCTTTCCAGTTTTGAATGGAAGATATTTCCTTTTCACCATAGCCCTCTATGGGCTTCCAAATATCCTTTGCCAATTCCACAAGAACAGCCTTAGCGAAGGCTTCTTGAAGGAAAGATGTAACTCTGTGAGATGAATTAACAGAACACAGACCAGTTTCTCAGAAAGCTTCTTTCCAGTTTTGAAGCGGAAGATATTTCCTTTTTCACCATAGCCCTCTATGGGCTTCCAAATATCCTTTGCCAATTCCACAAGAACAGCCTTAGCGAAAGGCTTCTTGAAGGGAAAGATGTAACTCTGTGAGATGAATTAACAGAACACAGAGCAGTTTCTCAGAAAGATTCTTTCCAGTTTTGAGCGGAAGATATTTCCTTTTTCACCATAGCCCTCTATGGGCTTCCAAATATCCTTTGCCAATTCCACAAGAACAGCCTTAGCGAAGGCTTCTTGAAGGGAAAGATGTAACTCTGTGAGATGAATTAACAGAACACAGAGCAGTTTCTCAGAAAGCTTCTTTCCAGTTTTGAGCGGAAGATATTTCCTTTTCACCATAGCCCTCTATGGGCTTCCAAATATCCTTTGCCAATTCCACAAGAACAGCCTTAGCGAAAGGTTTCTTGAAGGAAAGATGTAACTCTTTGAGATGAATTAACAGAACACAGAGCAGTTTCTCAGAAAGCTTCTTTCCGGTTTGGAAGATATTTCCTTTTCACCATAGCCCTCTATGGGCTTCCAAATATCCCTTTGCCAATTCCACAAGAACAGCCTTAGCGAAAGGCTTCTTGAAGGAAAGATGTAACTCTGTGAGATGAATTAACAGAACACAGAGCAGTTTCTCAGAAAGCTTCTTTCCAGTTTTGAGCGGAAGATATTTCCTTTTCACCGCCAGCCCTCTATGGGCTTCCAAATATCCTTTGCCAATTCCACAAGAACAGCCTTAGCGAAAGGCTTCTTGAAGGAAAGATGTAACTCTGTGAGATGAATTAACAGAACACAGAGCAGTTTCTCAAGCTTCTTTCCAGTTTTGAGCGGAAGATATTTCCTTTTCACCATAGCCCTCTATGGGCTTCCAAATATCCTTTGCCAATTCCACAAGAACAGCCTTAGCGAAAGTCTTCTTGAAGGGAAAGATGTAACTCTGTGAGATGAATTAACAGAACACAGAGCAGTTTCTCAGAAAGCTTCTTTCCAGTTTTGAGCGGAAGATATTTCCTTTTCACCATAGCCCTCTATGGGCTTCCAAATATCCTTTGCCAATTCCACAAGAACAGCCTTAGCGAAAGGCTTCTTGAAGGAAAGATGTAACTCTGTGGGATGAATTAACAGAACACAGAGCAGTTTCTCAGAAAGCTTCTTTCCAGTTTTGAGCGGAAGATATTTCCTTTTCACCATAGCCCTCTATGGGCTTCCAAATATCCTTTGCCAATTCCACAAGAACAGCCTTAGCGAAGGCTTCTTGAAGGAAAGATGTAACTCTGTGAGATGAATTAACAGAACACAGAGCAGTTTCTCAGAAAGCTTCTTTCCAGTTTTGAGCGGAAGATATTTCCTTTTTCACCATAGCCCTCTATGGGCTTCCAAATATCCTTTGCCAATTCCACAAGAACAGCGTTAGCGAAGGCTTCTTGAAGGAAAGATGTAAGTCTGTGAGATGAATTAACAGAACACAGAGCAGTTTCTCAAGCTTCTTTCCAGTTTTGAGCGGAAGATATTTCCTTTTCACCATAGCCCTCTATGGGCTTCCAAATATCCTTTGCCAATTCCACAAGAACAGCCTTAGCGAAAGGCTTCTTGAAGGAAAGATGTAACTCTGTGGGATGAATTAACAGAACACAGAGAAGTTTCTCAGAAAGCTTCTTTCCAGTTTTGAGAACGGAAGATATTTCCTTTTCACCATAGCCCTCTATGGGCTTCCAAATATCCCTTTGCCAATTCCACAAGAACAGCCTTAGCGAAAGGCTTCTTGAAGGAAAGATGTAACTCTGTGAGATGAATTAACAGAACACAGAGCAGTTTCTCAGAAAGCTTCTTTCCAGTTTTGAAGCGGAAGATATTTCCTTTTCTCCACCATAGCCCTCTATGGGCTTCCAAATATCCTTTGCCAATTCCACAAGAACAGCCTTAGCGAAAGGCTTCTTGAAGGAAAGATGTAACTCTGTGAGATGAATTAACAGAACACAGAGCAGTTTCTCAGAAAGCTTCTTTCCAGTTTTGAGCGGAAGATATTTCCTTTTTCACCATAGCCCTCTGGGCTTCCAAATATCCTTTGCCAATTCCACAAGAACAGCCTTAGCGAAAGGCTTCTTGAAGGAAAGATGTAACTCCAGGAGGTGAATTAACAGAACACAGAGCAGTTTCTCAAGCTTCTTTCCAGTTTTGAATGGAAGATATTTCCTTTTCACCATAGCCCTCTATGGGCTTCCATATATCCCTTTGCCAGTTCCACAAGAACAGCCTTAGCGAAGGCTTCTTGAAGGGAAAGATGTAACTCTGTGAGATGAATTAACAGAACACAGAGCAGTTTCTCAGAAAGCTTCTTTCCAGTTTTGAAGCGGAAGATATTTCCTTTTCACCATAGCCCTCTGGGCTTCCAAATATCCTTGCCAAGTCCTCAAGAACAGCCTTAGCGAAAGGCTTCTTGAAGGGAAAGATGTAACTCTGTGAGATGAATTAACAGAACACAGAACAGTTTCTCAGAAAGCTTCTTTCCAGTTTTGAGCGGAAGATATTTCCTTTTCACCATAGCCCTCTATGGGCTTCCAAATATCCTTTGCCAATTCCACAAGAACAGCCTTAGCGAAAGGCTTCTTGAAGGAAAGATGTAACTCTGTGAGATGAATTAACAGAACACAGAGCAGTTTCTCAAGCTTCTTTCCAGTTTGAGCGGAAGATATTTCCTTTTTCACCATAGCCCTCTATGGGCTTCCAAATATCCTTTGCCAATTCCACAAGAACAGCCTTAGCGAAAGGCTTCTTGAAGGGAAAGATGTAACTCTGTGAGATGAATTAACAGAACACAGAGCAGTTTCTCAAGCTTCTTTCCAGTTTTGAGCGGAAGATATTTCCTTTTCACCATAGCCCTCTATGGGCTTCCAAATATCCCTTTGCCAATTCCACAAGAAAAGCCTTAGCGAAGGCTTCTTGAAGGGAAAGATGTAACTCTGTGAGATGAATTAACAGAACACAGAGCAGTTTCTCAAGCTTCTTTCCAGTTTTGAGCGGAAGATATTTCCTTTTTCACCATAGCCCTCTATGGGCTTCCAAATATCCTTTGCCAATTCCACAAGAACAGCCTTAGCGAAAGGCTTCTTGAAGGAAAGATGTAACTCTGTGAGATGAATTAACAGAACACAGAGCAGTTTCTCAAGCTTCTTTCCAGTTTTGAGCGGAAGATATTTCCTTTTCACCATAGCCCTCTATGGGCTTCCAAATATCCTTTGCCAATTCACAAGAACAGCCTTAGCGAAAGGCTTCTTGAAGGAAAGATGTAACTCTGTGAGATGAATTAACAGAACACAGAGCAGTTTCTCAAGCTTCTTTCCAGTATTGAGCGGAAGATATTTCCTTTTCTCCATAGCCCTCTATGGGCTTCCAAATATCCCTTGCCAATTCCACAAGAACAGCCTTAGAAAGGCTTCTTGAAGGAAAGATGTAACTCTGTGAGATGAATTAACAGAACACAGAGCAGTTTCTCAGAAAGCTTCTTTCCAGTTTGAACGGAAGATATTTCCTTTTTCACCATAGCCCTCTATGGGCTTCCAAATATCCCTTTGCCAATTCCACAAGAACAGCCTTAGCGAAAGGCTTCTTGAAGGAAAGATGTAACTCTGTGAGATGAATTAACAGAACACAGAGCAGTTTCTCAGAAAGCTTCTTTCCAGTTTTGAACGGAAGATATTTCCTTTTTCTCCATAGCCCTCTATGGGCTTCCAAATATCCCTTTGCCAATTCCACAAGAACAGCCTTAGCGAAAGGCTTCTTGAAGGAAAAGATGTAACTCTGTGAGATGAATTAACAGAACACAGAGCAGTTTCTCAAGCTTCTTTCCAGTTTTGAGCGGAAGATATTTCCTTTTTCACCATAGCCCTCTGGGCTTCCAAATATCCTTTGCCAATTCCACAAGAACAGCCTTAGCGAAGGCTTCTTGAAGGGAAAGATGTAACTCTGTGAGGTGAATTAACAGAACACAGAGCAGTTTCTCAAGCTTCTTTCCAGTTTTGAATGGAAGATATTTCCTTTTTCACCATAGCCCTCTATGGGCTTCCAAATATCCCTTTGCCAGTTCCACAAGAACAGCCTTAGCGAAAAGGCTTCTTGAAGGAAAGATGTAACTCTGTGAGATGAATTAACAGAACACAGAGCAGTTTCTCAGAAAGCTTCTTTCCAGTTTTGAACGGAAGATATTTCCTTTTTCACCATAGCCCTCTATGGGCTTCCAAATATCCTTTGCCATTTCCACAAGAGCAGCCTTAGGAAAGGCTTCTTGTGAAGGGAAAGATGTAACTCGAGATGAATTAACAGAACACAGAGCAGTTTCTCAAGCTTCCTTTCCAGTTTTGAGCGGAAGATATTTCCTTTTCACCCGTAGCCCTCTATGGGCTTCCAAATATCCTTGCCAATTCCACAAGAACAGCCTTAGCGAAAGGCTTCTTGAAGGGAAAGATGTAACTCTGTGAGATGAATTAACAGAACACAGAGCAGTTTCTCAAGCTTCTTTCCAGTTTGAGCGGAAGATATTTCCTTTTTCACCATAGCCCTCTATGGGCTTCCAAATATCCTTTGCCAATTCCACAAGAACAGCCTTAGCGAAAGGCTTCTTGAAGGAAAGATGTAACTCTGTGAGATGAATTAACAGAACACAGAGCAGTTTCTCAAGCTTCTTTCCAGTTTTGAGCGGAAGATATTTCCTTTTCACCATAGCCCTCTATGGGCTTCCAAATATCCTTGCCAATTCCACAAGAACAGCCTTAGCGAAAGGCTTCTTGAAGGGAAAGATGTAACTCTGTGAGATGAATTAACAGAACACAGAGCAGTTTCTCAAAGCTTCTTTCCAGTTTTGAGCGGAAGATATTTCCTTTTCACCATAGCCCTCTATGGGCTTCCAAATATCCTTTGCCAATTCCACAAGAACAGCCTTAGTGAAAGGCTTCTTGAAGGGAAAGATGTAACTCTGTGAGATGAATTAACAGAACACAGAGCAGTTTCTCAGCTTCTTTCCAGTTTTGAGCGGAAGATATTTCCTTTTCACCATAGCCCTCTATGGGCTTCCAAATATCCCTTTGCCAATTCCACAAGAACAGCCTTAGCGAAAGGCTTCTTGAAGGAAAGATGTAACTCTGTGAGATGAATTAACAGAACACAGAGCAGTTTCTCAAAGCTTCTTTCCAGTTTTGAGCGGAAGATATTTCCTTTTCACCATAGCCCTCTATGGGCTTCCAAATATCCTTTGCCAATTCCACAAGAACAGCCTTAGCGAAGGCTTCTTGAAGGAAAGATGTAACTCTGTGAGATGAATTAACAGAACACAGAGCAGTTTCTCAAGCTTCTTTCCAGTTTTGAGCGGAAGATATTTCCTTTTCACCATAGCCCTCTATGGGCTTCCAAATATCCTTTGCCAATTCCACAAGAACAGCCTTAGAAAGGCTTCTTGAAGGAAAGATGTAACTCTGTGAGATGAATTAACAGAACACAGAGCAGTTTCTCAGAAAGCTTCTTTCCAGTTTTGAGCGGAAGATATTTCCTTTTCACCATAGCCCTCTATGGGCTTCCAAATATCCCTTTGTCAATTCCACAAGAACAGCCTTAGCGAAGGCTTCTTGAAAGGAAAGATGTAACTCTGTGAGATGAATTAACAGAACACAGAGCAGTTTCTCAGAAAGCTTCTTTCCAGTTTTGAGCGGAAGATATTTCCTTTTCACCATAGCCCTCTATGGGCTTCCAAATATCCTTTGCCAATTCCACAAGAACAGCCTTAGCGAAAGGTTCTTGAAGGAAAGATGTAACTCTGTGAGATGAATTAACAGAACACAGAGCAGTTTCTCAAGCTTCTTTCCAGTTTTGAGCGGAAGATATTTCCTTTTCACCATAGCCCTCTATGGGCTTCCAAATATCCTTTGCCAATTCCACAAGAACAGCCTTAGCGAAAGGCTTCTTGAAGGAAAGATGTAACTCTGTGAGATGAATTAACAGAACACAGAGCAGTTTCTCAGAAAGCTTCTTTCCAGTTTTGAACGGAAGATATTTCCTTTTCACCATAGCCCTCTATGGGCTTCCAAATATCCTTTGCCAATTCCACAAGAACAGCCTTAGCGAAGGCTTCTTGAAGGGAAAGATGTAACTCTGTGAGATGAATTAACAGAACACAGAGCAGTTTCTCAGAAAGCTTCTTTCCAGTTTTGAGCGGAAGATATTTCCTTTTTCACCATAGCCCTCTATGGGCTTCCAAATATCCTTGCCAATTCCACAAGAACAGCCTTAGCGAAGGCTTCTTGAAGGGAAAGATGTAACTCTGTGAGATGAATTAACAGAACACAGAGCAGTTTCTCAGAAAGCTTCTTTCCAGTTTTGAGCGGAAGATATTTCCTTTTCACCATAGCCCTCTATGGGCTTCCAAATATCCTTTGCCAATTCCACAAGAACAGCCTTAGCGAAAGGCTTCTTGAAGGAAAGATGTAACTCTGTGAGATGAATTAACAGAACACAGAGCAGTTTCTCAGAAAGCTTCTTTCCAGTTTTGAGCGGAAGATATTTCCTTTTCACCATAGCCCTCTATGGGCTTCCAAATATCCTTTGCCAATTCCACAAGAACAGCCTTAGCGAAAGGCTTCTTGAAGGAAAGATGTAACTCTGTGAGATGAATTAACAGAACACAGAGCAGTTTCTCAGCTTCTTTCCAGTTTTGAGCGGAAGATATTTCCTTTTCACCATAGCCCTCTATGGGCTTCCAAATATCCTTTCCCAGTCCACAAGAACAGCCTTAGCGAAAGGCTTCTTGAAGGAAAGATGTAACTCTGAGATGAATTAACAGAACACAGAGCAGTTTCTCAGAAAGCTTCTTTCCAGTTTTGAGCGGAAGATATTTCCTTTATCACCATAGCCCTCTATGGGCTTCCATATATCCCTTTGCCAATTCCACAAGAACAGCCTTAGCGAAAGGCTTCTTGAAGGGAAAGATGTAACTCTGTGAGATGAATTAACAGACCACAGAGCAGTTTCTCAGAAAGCTTCTTTCCAGTTTTGAACGGAAGATATTTCCTTTTTCACCATAGCCCTCTATGGGCTTCCAAATATCCCTTTGCCAATTCCACAAGAACAGCCTTAGCGAAAGGCTACTTGAAGGGAAAGATGTAACACCGGGAATTGAATTAACAGAACACACAGGAGTTTCTCAGAAAGCTTCTTTCCAGTTTTGAACGGAAGATATTTCCTTTTTCACCATAGCCCTCTATGGGCTTCCAAATATCCCTTTGCCAAATCCACAAGAACAGCCTTAGCGAAAGGCTTCTTGAAGGGAAAGAGGTAACTCTGTGAGATGAATTAACAGAACACAGAGCAGTTTCTCAGAAAGCTTCTTTCCAGTTTTGAACGGAAGATATTTCCTTTTTCACCATAGCCGTCTATGGGCTTCCAAATATCCCTTTGCCACTCCCACAAGAACAGCCTTAGCGAAAGGCTTCTTGAAGGGAAAGATGTAACTCTGTGAGATGAATTAACAGAACACAGAGCAGTTTCTCAGAAAGCTTCTTTCCAGTTTTGAACGGAAGATATTTCCTTTTTCTCCATAGCCTTCTATGGCCTCTAAATATCCCTTTGCTAATTTCACAAGAACAGCATTAGCGAAAGGCTTCTGAAGGGAAAGATGTAACTCTGTGAGATGAATTAACAGAACACAGAGCAGTTTCTCAGAAAGCTTCTTTCCAGTTTTGAACGGAAGATATTTCCTTTTTCACCATAGCCCTCTATGGGCTTCCAAATATCCCTTTGCCAATTCCACAAGAACAGCCTTAGCGAAAGGCTTCTTGAAGGGAAAGATGTAACTCTGTGAGATGAATTAACAGAACACAGAGCAGTTTCTCAGAAAGCTTCTTTCCAGTTTTGAACGGAAGATATTTCCTTTTTCACCATAGCCCTCTATGGGCTTCGAAATATCCCTTTGCCAATTCCAGGAGAACAGCCTTAGCGAAAGTCTTCTTGAAGGGAAAGATGTAACTCTGTGAGATGAATTAACAGAACACAGAGCAGTTTCTCAGAAAGCTTCTTTCCAGTTTTGAACGGAAGATATTTCCTTTTTCACCATAGCCCTCTAGGGGCTTCCATATATCCCTTTGACATTTCCACAAGAGCAGCCTTAGCGAAAGGCTTCTTGAGGAAAGATGTAACTCTGTGAGATGAATTAACAGAACACAGAGCAGTTTCTCAGAAAGCTTCCTTCCAGTTTTGAGCGGAAGATATTTCCTTTTCACCATAGCCCTATGGGCTTCCAAATATCCTTTGCCAATTCCACAAGAACAGCCTTAACGAAAGGCTTCTTGAAGGAAAGATGTAATTCTGTGAGATGAATTAACAGAACACAGAGCAGTTTCTCAGAAAGCTTCTTTCCAGTTTTGAAGCGGAAGATATTTCCTTTTCACCATAGCCCTCTATGGTCTTCCAAATATCCTTGCCAATTCCACAAGAACAGCCTTAGCGAAACGCTTCTTGAAGGAAAGATGTAACTCTGTGAGATGAATTAACAGAACACAGAGCAGTTTCTCAGAAAGCTTCTTTCCAGTTTTCACGGAAGATATTTCCTTTTTCACCATAGCCCTCTATGGGCTTCCAAATATCCTTTGCCAATTCCACAAGAACAGCCTTAGCGAAAGGCTTCAAGGAAAGATGTAACTCTGTGAGATGAATTAACAGAACACAGAGCAGTTTCTCAGAAAGCTTCTTTCCAGTTTTGAGCGGTAGATATTTCCTTTTCACCATAGCCTCTATGGGCTTCCAAATATCCCTTGCCAATTCCACAAGAACAGCCTTAGCGAAAGGCTTCTTGAAGGAAAGATGTAACTCTGTGAGATGAATTAACAGAAGACAGAGCAGTTTCTCAGAAAGCTTCTTTCCAGTTTTGAACGGAAGATATTTCCTTTTTCACCATAGCCCTCTATGGGCTTCCAAATATCCCTTTGCCAATTCCACAAGAACAGCCTTAGCGAAAGGCTTCTTGAAGGGAAAGATGTAACTCTGTGAGATGAATTAACAGAACACAGAGCAGTTTCTCAGAAAGCTTCTTTCCAGTTTTGAACGGAAGATATTTCCTTTTTCACCATAGCCCTCTATGGGCTTCAAATATCCCTTTGCCAATTCCACAAGAACAGCCTTAGCGAAAGGCCTTGAAAGGAAAGATGTAACTCTGTGAGATGAATTAACAGAACCACAGAGCAGTTTCTCAGAAAGCTTCTTTCCAGTTTTGAACGGAAGATATTTCCTTTTTCACCATAGCCCTCTATGGGCTTCCAAATATCCCTTTGCCAATTCCACAAGAACAGCCTTAGCGAAAGGCTACTTGAAGGGAAAGATGTAACTCCGGGAGTTGAATTAACAGAACACACAGGAGTTTCTCAGAAAGCTTCTTTCCAGTTTTGAAGCGGAAGATATTTCCTTTTCACCATAGCCCTCTATGGGCTTCCAAATATCCCTTTGCCAAATCCACAAGAACAGCCTTAGCGAAAGGCTTCTTGAAGGGAAAGAGGTAACTCTGTGAGATGAATTAACAGAACACAGACCAGTTTCTCAGAAAGCTTCTTTCCAGTTTTGAACGGAAGATATTTCCTTTTCACCGTAGCCCTCTATGGGCTTCCAAATATCCCTTTTGCCCTCCCACAAGAACAGCCTTAGCGAAAGGCTTTGAAGGAAAGATGTAACTCTGTGAGATGTATTAACAGAACACAGAGCAGTTTCTCAGAAAGCTTCTTTCCAGTTTTGAGCGGAAGATATTTCCTTTTCTCCATAGCCCTCAACGGGCTCTAAATATCCCTTTGCCATTCCACAAGAACAGCCTTAGAAGGCTTCTTCAAGGAAAGATGTAACTCTGTGAGATGGATTAACAGAACACAGAGCAGTTTCTCAGAAAGCTTCTTTCCAGTTTTGAACGGAAGATATTTCCTTTGTCACCATAGCCCTCTATGGGCTTCCAAATATCCCTTTGTCAATTCCACAAGAACAGCCTTAGCGAAAGGCTTCTTGAAGGAAAGAAGTAACTCTGTGAGATGAATTAACAGAACACAGAGCAGTTTCTCAGAAAGCTTCTTTCCAGTTTTGAACGGAAGATATTTCCTTTTTCACCATAGCCCTCTATGGGCTTCCAAATATCCCTTTGCCAATTCCACAAGAACAGCCTTAGCGAAAGTCTTCTTGAAGGGAAAGAGGTAACTCTGTGAGATGAATTAACAGAACACAGAGCAGTTTCTCAGAAAGCTTCTTTCCAGTTTTGAACGGAAGATATTTCCTTTTTCACCATAGCCCTCTATGGGCTTCCATATATCCCTTTGCCAGTTCCACAAGAACAGCCTTAGCTAAAGGCTTCTTGAAGGGAAAGATGTAACTCTGTGAGATGAATTAACAGAACACAGAGCAGTTTCTCAGAAAGCTTCTTTCCAGTTTTGAACGGAAGATATTTCCTTTTTCACCATAGCCCTCTATGGGCTTCCAAATATCCCTTTGCCAATTCCACAAGAACAGCCTTAGCGAAAGGCTTCTTGAAGGGAAAGATGTAACTCCAGGAGGTGAATTAACAGAACACAGAGCAGTTTCTCAGAAAGCTTCTTTCCAATTTTGAATGGAAGATATTTCCTTTTTCACCATAGCCCTCTAGGGGCTTCCATATATCCCTTTGCCAGTTCCACAAGAACAGCCTTAGCGAAAGGCTTCTTGAAGGGAAAGATGTAACTCTGTGAGATGAATTAACAGAACACAGAGCAGTTTCTCAGAAAGCTTCTTTCCAGTTTTGAACGGAAGATATTTCCTTTTCACCGTAGCCCTCTATGGGCTTCCAAATATCCTTTTGATATTTCCACAAGAGCAGCCTTAGGAAAGGCTTCTTGTAGGAAAGATGTAACTCGGAGATGAATTAACAGAACACAGAGCAGTTTCTCAAGCTTCCTTCCAGTTTTGAACGGAAGATATTTCCTTTTCACCATAGCCCTCTATGGGCTTCCAAATATCCTTTGAAAATTCCACAAGAACAGCCTTAACGAAAGGCTTCTTGAAGGAAAGATGTAATTCTGTGAGATGAATTAACAGAACACAGAGCAGTTTCTCAAGCTTCTTTCCAGTTTTGAGCGGAAGATATTTCCTTTTCACCATAGCCCTCTATGGGCTTCCAAATATCCTTTGCCAATTCCACAAGAACAGCCTTAGCGAAAGGCTGCTTGAAAGGAAAGATGTAACTCTGTGAGATGAATTAACAGAACACAGAGCAGTTTCTCAGAAAGCTTCTTTCCAGTTTTCACCGGAAGATATTTCCTTTTCACCATAGCCCTCCATGGGCTTCCAAATATCCTTTGCCAATTCCACAAGAACAGCCTTAGCGAAAGGCTTCTCCAGAAGGAAAGATGTAACTCTGTGAGATGAATTAACAGAACACAGAGCAGTTTCTCAGAAAGCTTCTTTCCAGTTTTGAACGGTAGATATTTCCTTTTCACCATAGCCCTCTATGGGCTTCCAAATATCCTTTGCCAATTCCACAAGAACAGCCTTATCGAAAGGCTTCTCAAGGGAAAGATGTAACTCTGTGAGATGAATTAACAGAACACAGAGCAGTTTCTCAGAAAGCTTCTTTCCAGTTTTGAAGCGGAAGATATTTCCTTTTCACCATAGCCCTCTATGGGCTTCCAAATATCCTTTGCCAATTCCACAAGAACAGCCTTAGCGAAAGTCTTCTTGAAGGGAAAGAGGTCTGTGAGATGAATTAACAGAACACAGAGCAGTTTCTCAGAAAGCTTCTTTCCAGTTTTGAGCGGAAGATATTTCCTTTTTTACCATAGCCCTCTATGGGCTTCCATATATCCCTTTGCCAGTTCCACAAGAACAGCCTTAGCTAAAGGCTTCTTGAAGGGAAAGATGTAACTCTGTGAGATGAATTAACAGAACACAGAGCAGTTTCTCAGAAAGCTTCTTTCCAGTTTTGAACGGAAGATATTTCCTTTTTCACCATAGCCCTCTATGGGCTTCCAAATATCCCTTTGCCAATTCCACAAGAACAGCCTTAGCGAAAGGCTTCTTGAAGGGAAAGATGTAACTCCAGGAGGTGAATTAACAGAACACAGAGCAGTTTCTCAGAAAGCTTCTTTCCAGTTTTGAATGGAAGATATTTCCTTTTTCACCATAGCCCTCTAGGGGCTTCCATATATCCCTTTGCCAGTTCCACAAGAACAGCCTTAGCGAAAGGCTTCTTGAAGGGAAAGATGTAACTCTGTGAGATGAATTAACAGAACACAGAGCAGTTTCTCAGAAAGCTTCTTTCCAGTTTTGAACGGAAGATATTTCCTTTTTCACCGTAGCCCTCTATGGGCTTCCAAATATCCCTTTGACATTTCCACAAGAGCAGCCTTAGGGAAAGGCTTCTTGTAGGGAAAGATGTAACTCCGGGAGATGAATTAACAGAACACAGAGCAGTTTCTCAGAAAGCTTCCTTCCAGTTTTGAACGGAAGATATTTCCTTTTTCACCATAGCCCTCTATGGGCTTCCAAATATCCCTTTGAAAATTCCACAAGAACAGCCTTAACGAAAGGCTTCTTGAAGGGAAAGATGTAATTCTGTGAGATGAATTAACAGAACACAGAGCAGTTTCTCAGAAAGCTTCTTTCCAGTTTTGAACGGAAGATATTTCCTTTTTCACCATAGCCCTCTATGGGCTTCCAAATATCCTTTGCCAATTCCACAAGAACAGCCTTAGCGAAGGCTTCTTGAAGGAAAGATGTAACTCTGTGAGATGAATTAACAGAACACAGAGCAGTTTCTCAGAAAGCTTCTTTCCAGTTTTCACGAAGATATTTCCTTTTCACCATAGCCCTCCATGGGCTTCCAAATATCCTTTGCCAATTCCACAACAACAGCCTTAGCGAAAGGCTTCTCCAACGGAAAGATGTAACTCTGTGAGATGAATTAACAGAACACAGAGCAGTTTCTCAAGCTTCTTTCCAGTTTTGAACGGTAGATATTTCCTTTTCACCATAGCCCTCTATGGGCTTCCAAATATCCTTGCCAATTCCACAAGAACAGCCTTAGCGAAGGCTTCTTGAAGGAAAGATGTAACTCTGTGAGATGAATTAACAGAACACAGAGCAGTTTCTCAGAAAGCTTCTTTCCAGTTTTGAGCGGAAGATATTTCCTTTTTCCATAGCCCTCTGGGCTTCCAAATATCCCTTTGCCAATTCCACAAGAACAGCCTTAGCGAAAGGCTTCTCAAGGGAAGATGTAACTCTGTGAGATGAATTAACAGAACACAGAGCAGTTTCTCAGAAAGCTTCTTTCCAGTTTTGAGCGGAAGATATTTCCTTTTCACCATAGCCCTCTATGGGCTTCCAAATATCCCTTTGCCAATTCCACAAGAACAGCCTTAGCGAAAGGCTTCTTGAAGGAAAGATGTAACTCTGTGAGATGAATTAACAGAACACAGAGCAGTTTCTCAAGCTTCTTTCCAGTTTTGAGCGGAAGATATTTCTTGTTTCACCATAGCCCTCTATGGGCTTCCAAATATCCTTTGCCAATTCACAAGAACAGCCTTAGCGAAAACTTGAAGGGAAAGATGTAACTCTGTGAGATGAATTAACAGAACACAGAGCGGTTTCTCAAGCTTCTTTCCAGTTTTGAGCGGAAGATATTTCCTTTTCACCATAGCCCTCTATGGGCTTCCAAATATCCTTTGCCAATTCCACAAGAACAGCCTTAGCGAAAGGCTTCTTGAAGGAAAGATGTAACTCTGTGAGATGAATTAACAGACACAGAGCAGTTCTCAAGCTTCTTTCCAGTTTTGAGCAGAAGATATTTCCTTTTTCACCATAGCCCTCTATGGGCTTCCAAATATCCCTTTGCCAATTCCACAAGAACAGCCTTTAGCGAAAGTCTTCTTGAAGGGAAAAATGTAAGTCTGTGAGATGAATTAACAGAACACAGAGCAGTTTCTCAGCTTCTTTCCAGTTTTGAGCGGAAGATATTTCCTTTTCACCATAGCCCTCTAGGGCTTCCAAATATCCTTGCCAATTCCACAACAACAGCCTTAGCGAAAGGCTTCTTGAAGGGAAAGATGTAACTCTGTTAGATGAATTAAGAGAACACAGAGCAGATTCTCAGAAAGCTTCTTTCCAGTTTTGAACGGAAGATATTTCCTTTTTCTCCATAGCCCTCTATGGGCTTCCAAATATCCTTGCCAATTCCACAAGAACAGCCTTAGCGAAAGGCTTCTTGAAGGAAAGATGTAACTCTGTGAGATGAATTAACAGACCACAGAGCAGTTTCTCAGAAAGCTTCTTTCCAGTTTTGAACGGAAGATATTTCCTTTTCACCATAGCCCTCTATGGGCTTCCAAATATCCTTTGCCAATTCCACAAGAACAGCCTTAGCGAAAGGCTACTTGAAGGGAAAGATGTACAGAATTGAATTAACAGAACACACAGGAGTTTCTCAGAAAGCTTCTTTCCAGTTTTGAACGGAAGATATTTCCTTTTCACCATAGCCCTCTATGGGCTTCCAAATATCCCTTTGCCAAATCCACAAGAACAGCCTTAGCGAAAGGCTTCTTGAAGGAAAGAGGTAACTCTGTGAGATGAATTAACAGAACACAGAGCAGTTTCTCAAGCTTCTTTCCAGTTTTGAGCGGAAGATATTTCCTTTTTCACCATAGCCGTCTATGGGCTTCCAAATATCCCTTTGCCACTCCCACAAGAACAGCCTTAGCGAAAGGCTTCTTGAAGGGAAAGATGTAACTCTGTGAGATGAATTAACAGAACACAGAGCAGTTTCTCAGAAAGCTTCTTTCCAGTTTTGAACGGAAGATATTTCCTTTTTCTCCATAGCCTTCTACGGGCCTCTAAATATCCCTTTGCTAATTCCACAAGAACAGCATTAGAGAAAGGCTTCTTCAAGGGAAAGATGTAACTCTGTGAGATGAATTAACAGAACACAGAGCAGTTTCTCAGAAAGCTTCTTTCCAGTTTTGAACGGAAGATATTTCCTTTTTCACCATAGCCCTCTATGGGCTTCCAAATATCCCTTTGCCAATTCCACAAGAACAGCCTTAGCGAAAGGCTTCTCCAAGGGAAAGATGTAACTCTGTGAGATGAATTAACAGAACACAGAGCAGTTTCTCAAGCTTCTTTCCAGTTTTGAACGGAAGATATTTCCTTTTTCACCATAGCCCTCTATGGGCTTCCAAATATCCCTTTGCCAATTCCACGAGAACAGCCTTAGCGAAAGTCTTCTTGAAGGGAAAGAGGTAACTCTGTGAGATGAATTAACAGAACACAGAGCAGTTTCTCAGAAAGCTTCTTTCCAGTTTTGAACGGAAGATATTTCCTTTTTCACCATAGCCCTCTAGGGGCTTCCATATATCCCTTTGACATTTCCACAAGAGCAGCCTTAGGGAAAGGCTTCTTGTAGGGAAAGATGTAACTCCGGGAGATGAATTAACAGAACACAGAGCAGTTTCTCAGAAAGCTTCCTTCCAGTTTTGAGCGGAAGATATTTCCTTTTCACCATAGCCCTCTATGGGCTTCCAACATCCCTTTGCATTCCACAAGAACAGCCTTAACGAAAGGCTTCTTGAAGGGAAAGATGTAATTCTGTGAGATGAATTAACAGAACACAGAGCAGTTTCTCAAGCTTCTTTCCAGTTTTGAGCGGAAGATATTTCCTTTTCACCATAGCCCTCTATGGTCTTCCAAATATCCCTTTGCCAATTCCACAAGAACAGCCTTAGCGAACGCTTGAAAGGAAAGATGTAACTCTGTGAGATGAATTAACAGAACACAGAGCAGTTTCTCAGAAAGCTTCTTTCCAGTTTTCACGGAAGATATTTCCTTTTCACCATAGCCTCTATGGGCTTCCAAATATCCCTTTGCCAATTCCACAACAACAGCCTTAGCGAAAGGCTTCTCCAAGGGAAAGATGTAACTCTGTGAGATGAATTAACAGAACACAGAGCAGTTTCTCAAGCTTCTTTCCAGTTTTGAACGGTAGATATTTCCTTTTCACCATAGCCTCTATGGGCTTCCAAATATCCCTTTGCCAATTCCACAAGAACAGCCTTAGCGAAAGGCTTTGAAGGAAAGATGTAACTCTGTGAGATGAATTAACAGAAGACAGAGCAGTTTCTCAGAAAGCTTCTTTCCAGTTTTGAAGCGGAAGATATTTCCTTTTCACCATAGCCTCTATGGGCTTCCAAATATCCTTTGCCAATTCCACAAGAACAGCCTTAGGAAAGGCTTCTTGAAGGGAAAGATGTAACTCTGTGAGATGAATTAACAGAACACAGAGCAGTTTCTCAGAAAGCTTCTTTCCAGTTTTGAGCGGAAGATATTTCCTTTTCACCATAGCCCTCTATGGGCTTCCAAATATCCTTTGCCAATTCCACAAGAACAGCCTTAGCGAAAGGCTTCTTGAAGGAAAGATGTAACTCTGTGAGATGAATTAACAGAACACAGAGCAGTTTCTCAGAAAGCTTCTTTCCAGTTTTGAACGGAAGATATTTCCTTTTTCACCATAGCCCTCTATGGGCTTCCAAATATCCCTTTGCCAATTCCACAAGAACAGCCTTAGCGAAAGGCTACTTGAAGGGAAAGATGTAACTCCGGGAGTTGAATTAACAGAACACACAGGAGTTTCTCAGAAAGCTTCTTTCCAGTTTTGAACGGAAGATATTTCCTTTTTCACCATAGCCCTCTATGGGCTTCCAAATATCCCTTTGCCAAATCCACAAGAACAGCCTTAGCGAAAGGCTTCTTGAAGGGAAAGAGGTAACTCTGTGAGATGAATTAACAGAACACAGACCAGTTTCTCAGAAAGCTTCTTTCCAGTTTTGAACGGAAGATATTTCCTTTTTCACCGTAGCCCTCTATGGGCTTCCAAATATCCCTTTGCCCCTCCCACAAGAACAGCCTTAGCGAAAGGCTTCTTGAAGGGAAAGATGTAACTCTGTGAGATGTATTAACAGAACACAGAGCAGTTTCTCAGAAAGCTTCTTTCCAGTTTTGAACGGAAGATATTTCCTTTTTCTCCATAGCCCTCAACGGGCCTCTAAATATCCCTTTGCTAATTCCACAAGAACAGCCTTAGAGAAAGGCTTCTTCAAGGGAAAGATGTAACTCTGTGAGATGAATTAACAGAACACAGAGCAGTTTCTCAGAAAGCTTCTTTCCAGTTTTGAAGCGGAAGATATTTTTCACCATAGCCCTCTATGGGCTTCCAAATATCCTTTGCCAATTCCACAAGAACAGCCTTAGCAAGGCTTCTTGAAGGGAAAGATGTAACTCTGTGAGATGAATTAACAGAACACAGAGCAGTTTCTCAGAAAGCTTCTTTCCAGTTTTGAACGGAAGATATTTCCTTTTCACCATAGCCTCTATGGGCTTCCAAATATCCCTTTGCCAATTCCACAAGAACAGCCTTAGCGAAAGTCTTCTTGAAGGAAAGAGGTAACTCTGTGAGATGAATTAACAGAACACAGAGCAGTTTCTCAAGCTTCTTTCCAGTTTTGAACGGAAGATATTTCCTTTTCACCATAGCCCTCTGGGCTTCCATATATCCTTTGCCAGTTCCACAAGAACAGCCTTAGAAGGCTCTTGAAGGAAAGATGTAACTCTGTGAGATGAATTAACAGAACACAGAGCAGTTTCTCAGAAAGCTTCTTTCCAGTTTTGAACGGAAGATATTTCCTTTTCACCATAGCCCTCTATGGGCTTCCAAATATCCTTTGCCATTCCACAAGAACAGCCTTAGCGAAAGGCTTCTTGAAGGGAAAGATGTAACTCCAGGAGGTGAATTAACAGAACACAGAGCAGTTTCTCAGAAAGCTTCTTTCCAATTTTGAATGGAAGATATTTCCTTTTTCACCATAGCCCTCTATGGGCTTCCAAATATCCTTTGAAAATTCCACAAGAACAGCCTTAAGCGAAAAGGCTTCTTGAAGGAAAGATGTAACTCTGTGAGATGAATTAACAGAACACAGAGCAGTTTCTCAGAAAGCTTCTTTCCAGTTTTGAACGGAAGATATTTCCTTTTCACCATAGCCCTCTATGGGCTTCCAAATATCCTTTGACATTTCCACAAGAACAGCCTTAGCGAAAGGCTTCTTGAAAGGAAAGATGTAACTCCTGTGAGATGAATTAACAGAACACAGAGCAGTTTCTCAGAAAGCTTCCTTCCAGTTTTGAACGGAAGATATTTCCTTTTTCACCATAGCCCTCTATGGGCTTCCAAATATCCCTTTGAAAATTCCACAAGAACAGCCTTAACGAAAGGCTTCTTGAAGGGAAAGATGTAATTCTGTGAGATGAATTAACAGAACACAGAGCAGTTTCTCAGAAAGCTTCTTTCCAGTTTTGAACGGAAGATATTTCCTTTTTCACCATAGCCCTCTATGGGCTTCCAAATATCCCTTTGCCAATTCCACAAGAACAGCCTTAGCGAAAGGCTTCTTGAAAGGAAAGATGTAACTCTGTGAGATGAATTAACAGAACACAGAGCAGTTTCTCAGAAAGCTTCTTTCCAGTTTTCACCGGAAGATATTTCCTTTTTCACCATAGCCCTCCATGGGCTTCCAAATATCCCTTTGCCAATTCCACAACAACAGCCTTAGCGAAAGTCTTCTTGAACGGAAGATGTAACTCTGTGAGATGAATTAACAGAACACAGAGCAGTTTCTCAGAAAGCTTCTTTCCAGTTTGAACGGTAGATATTTCCTTTTTCACCATAGCCCTCTATGGGCTTCCAAATATCCCTTTGCCAATTCCACAAGAACAGCCTTATCGAAAGGCTTCTTGAAGGAAAGATGTAACTCTGTGAGATGAATTAACAGAACACAGAGCAGTTTCTCAGAAAGCTTCTTTCCAGTTTTGAACGGAAGATATTTCCTTTTTCACCATAGCCCTCTATGGGCTTCCAAATATCCTTTGCCAATTCCACAAGAACAGCCTTAGCGAAAGTCTTCTTGAAGGGAAAGATGTAACTCTGTGAGATGAATTAACAGAACACAGAGCAGTTTCTCAGAAAGCTTCTTTCCAGTTTTGAACGGAAGATATTTCCTTTTTCACCATAGCCCTCTATGGGCTTCCATATATCCCTTTGCCAGTTCCACAAGAACAGCCTTAGCTAAAGGCTTCTTGAAGGGAAAGATGTAACTCTGTGAGATGAATTAACAGAACACAGAGCAGTTTCTCAGAAAGCTTCTTTCCAGTTTTGAACGGAAGATATTTCCTTTTTCACCATAGCCCTCTATGGGCTTCCAAATATCCCTTTGCCAATTCCACAAGAACAGCCTTAGCGAAAGGCTTCTTGAAGGGAAAGATGTAACTCCAGGAGATGAATTAACAGAACACAGAGCAGTTTCTCAGAAAGCTTCTTTCCAGTTTTGAACGGAAGATATTTCCTTTTTCACCATAGCCCTCTATGGGCTTCCAAATATCCCTTTGCCAGTTCCACAAGAACAGCCTTAGCGAAGGCTTGAAGGGAAAGATGTAACTCTGTGAGATGAATTAACAGAACACAGAGCAGTTTCTCAGAAAGCTTCTTTCCAGTTTTGAACGGAAGATATTTCCTTTTCACCACGTAGCCCTCTATGGGCTTCCAAATATCCTTTGACATTTCCACAAGAGCAGCCTTAGGGAAAGGTTGTAGGAAAGATGTAACTCGGAGATGAATTAACAGAACACAGAGCAGTTTCTCAGAAAGCTTCCTTCCAGTTTTGAACGGAAGATATTTCCTTTTTCACCATAGCCTCTATGGGCTTCCAAATATCCCTTTGAAAATTCCACAAGAACAGCCTTAACGAAAGGCTTTTGAAGGAAAGATGTAATTCTGTGAGATGAATTAACAGAACACAGAGCAGTTTCTCAGAAAGCTTCTTTCCAGTTTTGAACGGAAGATATTTTTTTTTTTTCACCATAGCCCTCTATGGGCTTCCAAATATCCCTTTGCTAATTCCACAAGAACAGCCTTAGCGAAAGGTTTTGAAGGAAAGATGTAACTCTGTGAGATGAATTAACAGAACACAGAGCAGTTTCTCAGAAAGCTTCTTTCCAGTTTTCACCGGAAGATATTTCCTTTTCACCATAGCCCTCCATGGGCTTCCAAATATCCTTTGCCAATTCCACAACAACAGCCTTAAGCGAAGGCTTCTCAACGGAAAGATGTAACTCTGTGAGATGAATTAACAGAACACAGAGCAGTTCTCAAAGCTTCTTTCCAGTTTTGAACGGTAGATATTTCCTTTTCACCATAGCCCCTATGGGCTTCCAAATATCCTTTGCCAATTCCACAAGAACAGCCTTAGCGAAGGCTTCTTGAAGGGAAAGATGTAACTCTGTGAGATGAATTAACAGAACACAGAGCAGTTTCTCAGAAAGCTTCTTTCCAGTTTTGAACGGAAGATATTTTTTTTTTCCATAGCCTCTATGGGCTTCCAAATATCCCTTTGCCAATTCCACAAGAACAGCCTTAGCGAAAGGCTTCTTGAAGGGAAAGATGTAACTCTGTGAGATGAATTAACAGAACACAGAGCAGTTTCTCAGAAAGCTTCTTTCCAGTTTTGAACGGAAGATATTTCCTTTTCACCATAGCCCTCTATGGGCTTCCAAATATCCTTTGCCAATTCCACAAGAACAGCCTTAGCGAAAGGCTTCTTGAAAGGAAAGATGTAACTCTGTGAGATGAATTAACAGAACACAGAGCAGTTTCTCAGAAAGCTTCTTTCCAGTTTTGAACGGAAGATATTTCTTGTTTCACCATAGCCCTATGGGCCTCCAAATATCCCTTTGCTAATTCCACAAGAACAGCCTTAGCGAAAGGCTCTTGAAGGGAAAGATGTAACTCTGTGAGATGAATTAACAGAACACAGAGCGGTTTCTCAGAAAGCTTCTTTCCAGTTTTGAACGGAAGATATTTCCTTTTCACCATAGCCCTCTATGGGCTTCCAAATATCCCTTTGCCAATTCCACAAGAACAGCCTTAGCGAAAGGCTTCTTGAAAGGAAAGATGTAACTCTGTGAGATGAATTAACAGAACACAGAGCAGTTTCTCAGAAAGCTTCTTTCCAGTTTTGAGCAGAAGATATTTCCTTTTCACCATAGCCTCTATGGGCTTCCAAATATCCTTTGCCAATTCCACAAGAACAGCCTTTAGCGAAAGTCTTCTTGAAGGGAAAAATGTAAGTCTGTGAGATGAATTAACAGAACACAGAGCAGTTTCTCAGAAAGCTTCTTTCCAGTTTTGAACGGAAGATATTTCCTTTTTCACCATAGCCCTCTAGGGCTTCCAAATATCCTTTGCCAATTCCACAACAACAGCCTTAGCGAAGGCTTCTTGAAGGAAAGATGTAACTCTGTTAGATGAATTAAGAGAACACAGAGCAGATTCTCAGAAAGCTTCTTTCCAGTTTTGAACGGAAGATATTTCCTTTTCTCCATAGCCTCTATGGGCTTCCAAATATCCCTTTGCCAATTCCACAAGAACAGCCTTAGCGAAAGGCTTTTGAAGGAAAGATGTAACTCTGTGAGATGAATTAGCAGAACACAGAGCAGCTTCTCAGAAAGCTTCTTTCCAGTTTTGAACGGAAGATATTTCTTTTTTCACCATAGCCCTCTATGGGCTTCCAAATATCCTTTGCCAATTCCACAAGAACAGCCTTAGCGAAAGGCTTTTGAAGGGAAAGATGTAACTCTGAGATGAATTAACAGAACACAGAGCAGTTTCTCAGAAAGCTTCTTTCCAGTTTTGAACGGAAGATATTTCCTTTTCACCATAGCCCTATGGGCTCCAAATATCCCTTTGCCAATTCCACAAGAACAGCCTTAGCGAAAGGCTTGTTGAAGGAAAGATGTAACTCCGGAGATGAATTAACAGAACACAGACCAGTTTCTCAGAGGCTTCTTCCAGTTTTGAATGGAAGATATTTCCTTTTCACCATAGCCCTCTATGGACTTCCAAATATCCCTTGCCAATTCCACAAGAACAGCCTTAGCGAAAGGCTTCTTGAAAGGAAAGATGTAACTCTGAGATGAATTAACAGAACACAGAGCAGTTTCTCAGAAAGCTTCTTTCCAGTTTTGAACGGAAGATATTTCCTTTTTCCATAGCCCTCTATGGGCTTCCAAATATCACTTTGCAAATTCCACAAGAACAGCCTTAGCGAAAGGCTTCTTGAAGGAAAGATGTAACTCTGTGAGATGAATTAGCAGAACACAGAGCAGCTTCTCAGAAAGCTTCTTTCCAGTTTTGAACGGAAGATATTTCCTTTTTCACCATAGCCCTCTATGGGCTTCCAAATATCCTTGCTAATTCCACAAGAACAGCCTTAGCGAAAGGCTTCTTGAAGGAAAGATGTAACTCTGTGAGATGAATTAGCAGAACACAGAGCAGCTTCTCAGAAAGCTTCTTTCCAGTTTTGAACGGAAGATATTTCCTTTTTCAGCATAGCCCTCTATGGGCTTCCAAATATCCTTTGCCAATTCCACAAGAACAGGCTTAGCGAAAGGCTTTTGAAGGGAAAGATGTAACTCTGTGAGATGAATTAACAGAACACAGAGCAGTTTCTCAGAAAGCTTCTTTCCAGTTTTGAACGGAAGATATTTCCTTTTCACCATAGCCCTCTATGGGCTTCCAAATATCCCTTGCCAATTCCACAAGAACAGCCTTAGCGAAAGGCTTGTTGAAGGAAAGATGTAACTGGGAGATGAATTAACAGAACACAGACCAGTTTCTCAGATGCTTCTTTCCAGTTTTGAATGGAAGATATATCCTTTTCACCATAGCCCTCTATGGACTTCCAAATATCCTTTGCTAATTCCACAAGAACAGCCTTAGGAAAGGCTCTTGAAGGAAAGATGTAACTCTGTGAGATGAATTAACAGAACACAGAGCAGTTTCTCAGAAAGCTTCTTTCCAGTTTTGAACGGAAGATATTTCCTTTTTCCATAGCCCTCTATGGGCTTCCAAATATCCTTTGCTAATTCCACAAGAACAGCCTTAACGAAAGGCTTCTTGAAGGGAAAGATGTAACTCTGTGAGATGAATTAACAGAACACAGAGCAGTTTCTCAGAAAGCTTCTTTCCAGTTTTGAACGGAAGATATTCTTTTCACCATAGCCCCTATGGGCTTCCAAATATCCCTTGCTAATTCCACAAGAACAGCCTTAGCGAAAGGCTTTGAAGGGAAAGATGTAACTCTGTGAGATGAATTAACAGAACACAGAGCAGTTTCTCAGAAAGCTTCTTTCCAGTTTTGAACGGAAGATATTTCTTGTTTCACCATAGCCCTCTATGGGCTTCCAAATATCCCTTGCTAATTCCACAAGAACAGCCTTAGCAAAGGTTTCTTGAAGGAAAGATGTAACACTGTGAGATGAATTAACAGAACACAGAGCAGTTTCTCAGAAAGCTTCTTTCCGGTTTTGAACGGAAGATATTTCCTTTTCACCATAGCCCTCTATGGGCTTCCAAATATCCTTTGCCAATTCCACAAGAACAGCCTTAGCGAAAGTCTTCTTGAAGGGAAAATGTAAGTCTGTGAGATGAATTAACAGAACACAGAGCAGTTTCTCAGAAAGCTTCTTTCCAGTTTTGAACGGAAGATATTTCCTTTATCAACATAGCCCTCTATGGGCTTCCAAATATCCCTTGCCAATTCCACAAGAACAGCCTTAGCGAAAGGCTCTTGAAGGGAAAGATGTAACTCTGTGAGATGAATTAACAGAACACAGAGCGTTTCTCAGAAAGCTTCTTTCCAGTTTTGAACGGAAGATATTTCCTTTTCACCATAGCCCCTATGGGCTTCCAAATATCCCTTGCTAATTCCACAAGAACAGCCTTAGCGAAAGGCTTTGAAAGGAAAGATGTAACTCTGTGAGATGAATTAACAGAACACAGAGCAGTTTCTCAGAAAGCTTCTTTCCAGTTTTGAGCAGAAGATATTTCCTTTTCACCATAGCCTCTATGGGCTTCCAAATATCCCTTTGCTAATTCCACAAGAACAGCCTTAGCGAAAGGCTCTTGAAGGGAAAAATGTAAGTCTGTGAGATGAATTAACAGAACACAGAGCAGTTTCTCAGAAAGCTTCTTCCAGCCTTTGAACGGAAGATATTTCCTTTTCACCATAGCCCTCTAGGGGCTTCCAAATATCCCTTGCTAATTCCACAACAGCCTTAGCGAAAGGCTTCTTGAAGGGAAAGATGTAACTCTGTTAGATGAATTAAGAGAACACAGAGCAGATTCTCGTGGCTTCTTTCCAGTTTTGAACGGAAGATATTTCCTTTTTCTCCATAGCCCTCTATGGGCTTCCAAATATCCCTTTGCCAATTCCACAAGAACAGCCTTAGCGAAAGGCTTCTTGAAGGAAAGATGTAACTCTGTGAGATGAATTAGCAGAACACAGAGCAGCTTCTCAGAAAGCTTCTTTCCAGTTTTGAACGGAAGATATTTTTCAGCATAGCCTCTATGGGCTTCCAAATATCCCTTTGCCAATTCCACAAGAACAGCCTTAGCGAAAGGCTTCTTGAAGGGAAAGATGTAACTCTGTGAGATGAATTAACAGAACACAGAGCAGTTTCTCAGAAAGCTTCTTTCCAGTTTTGAACGGAAGATATTTCCTTTTCACCATAGCCCTCTATGGGCTTCCAAATATCCCTTGCCAATTCCACAAGAACAGCCTTAGCAAAGGCTTGTTGAAGGAAAGATGTAATCTCGGGAGATGAATTAACAGAACACAGACCAGTTTCTCAGAGGCTTTTTCCAGTTTTGAATGGAAGATATTTTTCACCATAGCCTCTATGGACTTCCAAATATCCCTTGCCAATTCCACAAGAACAGCCTTAGCGAAAGGCTTTTTGAAGGGAAAGATGTAACTCTGTGAGATGAATTAACAGAACACAGAGCAGTTTCTCAGAAAGCTTCTTCCAGTTTTGAACGGAAGATATTTCCTTTTTCTCCATAGCCCTCTATGGGCTTCCAAATATCCCTTTGTCAATTCCACAAGAACAGCCTTAGCGAAAGGCTCTTTGAAGGAAAGATGTAACTCTGTGAGATGAATTAGCAGAACACAGAGCAGCTTCTCAGAAAGCTTCTTTCCAGTTTTGAACGGAAGATATTTCCTTTTCACCATAGCCTCTATGGGCTTCCAAATATCCCTTTGCCAATTCCACAAGAACAGCCTTAGCGAAAGGTTTCTTGAAGGGAAAGATGTAACCTGTGAGATGAATTACAGAACACAGAGCAGCTTCTCAGAAAGCTTCTTTCCAGTTTTGAACGGAAGATATTTCCTTTTTCAGCATAG